>JAUZNJ010095539.1:0-21872 GCA_034780135.1 Jordanella pulchra
GTTGTGAGTAACGTACCCAGGGCCCCACCTATAGTAGTACCATAACATTAATACAGAGTTGATGCCTAACTACTTGGGTTGGGTGCTACACAAGGTTGGCAGCATCTTAGTGTGTGTGTCCTGTTTGCTAATATGGCTATAGGAATAGATGTCCCAGAGCTAGATGATAGTCCAACAGCTTTGCTTTCACAAGCAGACCATTATGACTCTGTCATAGAGTTCTGCTTGTATACCAAACTTTATAGAAAATTATTTGGGGAGTAAAATCGTATACAATGGACACAGAGACAGAAAGAAAGGTGATTAAGAAGGTGGGTATAAGAACTAAGGAGAGGGGAGAAAGATATGGAGATAGGAAAGAGAGCGTGAAAAGAGACAAAATAACACAAAACAACAAACCTGTAAGAAACAGAGAAAGAAAAGAGAGAACATAACAGCAAAAAGACAACAGAAAACCAAAGTAAATATCAAACAAAGCTTTAATAGCATATCCATGTATGTGGAAGCCAAAATCTATTGTGATTACACAGTATAAATCTGTGTGGTATAAATCTGTAGCTGCAGCTTAGTGTTTAGTATTAGAGTGTATACGTGAACACCTCGAACTATATTCCCATGGTGTGGACCACAGACCACTTCTCAGCACCTATGCTTTCTGGATGATGTTTTGGTCACTTTTAAATGTTGGTGGTGTTTTCACACTCATGGTAGCATCTACGGACCACACAAGTGTCTCAGGTAGTCAAGCTCATCCAGGATGGCATATCAATGCAAGGTGTGGAAGAAAGTTTGCTGTGTCTGTCTGCGTAGTGTCCAGAAGCTGTAGGTCCAAAACAGCAGACAGGCCAGTGCACCAGGAGACTTGGAGGTGGCCGTAGGAGGGCAACAAACCAGCAGCAGGACCACTACCTCCACCTTTGTGCAAGGAGGAACAAAAGGAGCACTACCAGAGTGTAACGGGGATGTACTGAGGATCCAAAATTTGAGCCAGACAAGGAGAGAAAAGTTTATTTAAATGAATTTTCAGAACTGGAGTGACAGCAGGGAATCGACCACAGTGGCTGGTTCATCTGGAGAATGTAGGTGTGAATGTGCAGCACTGAACAAGGAAAACGTTGATATGATATGAGCTGACTGACCTGAGAGGTTTTTGGAGGATTGCCCAGAAGAACCAATGGAGAACCAGGTTGTGGAAGTCGTGGCCGTCTGATGAGGAAGCCACACTCAGATGAGTAAAGCAATCCAAATCTTTAAAGAAAAGGCATTTCTCATGGTCACGGAGGAAGGCAGAGTAGAGGTTGGTACCAGGAGATCAGAAGACTTGTTGGAATCCAAAACGTGATCCAGAATCTGAGTCGTTATGAGAGCAGAGGTCAGCAACAGGAGATCAGATGTCTGAGGAATATTGAGTCTGTAATCCAGAATCAGAGTAACTAGGAGGCAGTGGTCAGAACCAGAAAACACACGAACAGAGCCGACAGGGACACAGGCAAAAGACAAGGTTTTGAAGGGGAATAGGTTGTAACAGGCAGGCAGGCAGAATAAACGCTGGATAAGTCTCACCATAGGGCTAAAAAAATCTGGTGTCAGTCTTTGGTCTGAGAAGTGGTTATAAAGGCAGATGTGCAGGTGGTTATAAAGGCAGATGTGCAGGTGAAGCTGATGAGAGTAGCAGGTGGAGAAGATCAGATAATCAGACCAGAACTGACGCACAGAATCATGACACAGAGGCCTGCAAAATGAACTCCAGCAGGCCACAAATGTGCATGTGTTTGAACAAATGGTTAGAAACTTACTATATGAGCAATATTATGAACGCCTGATGTCCACAGATAGGGGTTGTGCTCACAGTCCAACACTGAGCAGGATGCTTGGCATTTGCCAGAGAACACCAGGATTGGAAAATTTTGCCACTGCCACCCAGTGGAAGCAGGTTCACAATGAGCACATGTGACAGATGTAACAGTGTCTAGAGACACCATGGATTGTGATCTGCTGCCTGCAACACTCTTAAGCATGACCAGTTTGGAAGAGGCTCAGTAATGGCGTGGGGTGGTATTTCTTTGGAAGGCCGCACAAACTTCCATGTCCTCGCTAGAGGTAGAATAACTGCCATTAGGTACCTACATGACATCCTTAGACCCCTTGTGAGACCACATGTTGGTGTGGTTGGCCCTGGGTTCCTCCTAATCCAGGATAATGCTAGATCTCATGTGGCTGGAGAGTGTCAGCAGTTCCTGCAAGATCAAGCCATTGAGCTATGGACTGGCTTTCCCATTCTCCAGACTTGAATTCGATTGAGCACATCTGGAACATTAAATCTCGATCCATCCACCAGAATCATGTTGCACCGCACACTGTTTAGGAGTTGACTGATACTTTAGTGCAGGTCTCGGTGGAGATTCCTCAGGAGACCATCTGCCACCTCATCAGGAGCCTGTTCAGGTGTTGTAGGGAGGTCATACAGGCACATGGAGGCCCCATACAATACTGGAGCTTGTTTTAAGGACTTTAATTCAAAGTGGTGTGCTTTTCCACTTTAATTTATGTGTGTCTCCAAATCCAGGCCTCTGTTGGTCAATAAATTTGGTTTCCATTGATGATTGTTGTGTGATTTTGTGGTCAGCAGATTCAGCTTTGAACAAAACAAAGCAATTCAATAAAAATATTTCATTCATTCAGATCTAGGATGTGTTATTGGAGTGTTCCTTTTATTCTTTGAGCAGTGTATAACAGATCTAGAGGATGCATAAGACTGTAGAAGTTTAGATAAACAGTATACAGATGCCAAGAGAGGCCATTCAGTGCCTTATAGGTCAACAATAACACTTTTAAATCAATTTTAAAATGAACTGGGAATGAGTAAAGAAAATCAAGAACTGGGGAAATATGTTTACATCTTCTGGTTCATGTCAGAAAAGAAGCTGCAACATTTATCCGTTTAAAGTTTGTAGGTAACAGCATAATTAAAAAAAGGATCTTTTAACAGCTAAACAAATGTATTTTTTAATGATAGAGTTGGAGTCAAATATAATGTCCAAGTCCTTAAGGTGCAACTTAACAAAAGATCCTGGCTACAAAAAATGCTTTTCATAAGCATGATATTTCTGTGTAAAACATTTTTCTAACAATATTACACAGTAATTTATTAACTTTGTAATATTTTTTTTTCTGTGAGCCATGATAATAAAAAACGACAAGAAAGAAGAAGGGTTAAAATATTTTACTCAATGTGCAATGAATATACGGGAATATTTTTCTGCAGCAGTAGCTACATAGAGGATTAGATGACAGCAGCCAACAAAAAGAAATTATGCAAGGAAAACCGTCTCCAGAATACTCATAAACCCATCTTGTTCTTCTTGACTTGAAACAGACGGAGATGAAAACAATCGTGGTCTTCAATATTAGCCAATGAATGTCCTTGAGAGTTACAGCATACAAATACACCTGGATTTAAATCTGACTAATGGCTGGAAAGACCTGTAACTTGCTTTGTCTCCTAAGCACACTCCCCATGCAACCAACTAAGTTCATAAAAATCAACAGAGAAAACTGGTAGAAAAATACCCGAAAAGGGACATGCAACAGTCGTACAACACAAACATATGGAAAAAGTAAAGCACTATGAAAACTTTATGTGTACTAAATGCAGTATTAGTAGCTCTTGGACCTCCTGCTTTCCCATCATACAGCTGATTTGTTCTCAGGGAAAAAAGGGTTCCTATTCTGGCCGCTTGTGCAACAGTCTCCCCTTACTAGCCAGGAGGTCAAACCACTGTCACTCACACTGATGTGGAGGGAAAGATGGACAGAGGGAGGGCGAACGAAGAGTGAATATACACTAGGAGGTAAGAAGAGGAAGAGTGAAAAGAAAGGGCACACACGAACGGGAAGAGATGAGAATCCAAATGAATCTTCTTCACCCAACGGACAGCCTGTCAGGCTCTACGTGCATGTATGTATGTGTGTGAGTGAGGGTGTGTGTCTCACCTTCTAATTGAAATGCGATGAGGTGTGAAACACCCCTTTAAAAGACCTATCACTATGTGTGAAGCTAAATGTGTGTTCAGGGCCTGTGTGTGTGCGCACACATGCACGCGCACGTGTGTGTACGGTGGGGGGGGGAGCATACTAACTCCTTTTGACTGCAGATGAAATGCAGAGTGTGTGTTAAATACAAACGTATGAGTAGAGGTGTACATGTCTGAAGGGAAGATGTTTGTAGTACTTAAATCCATGCGTGAGAGCGAAGTGAAACACATATACTGGGGGTCCCATTTTTTTAGTTTACATGTTTGTACACACAACTGTGAAGATATAAGGTATTTCCAATGTGTGAAACTAAGTGCATGTGTGCGTCGGGGAGATATAATTTCATTTTGCCGTCTCAGCCTCTTGTTAGTGAGCCATTTAGAGCTCAGGTTGAGTTTCCTCTGCATTTCCTGACACTTCTTTTTTCCCTCCATGCCCATCTGATTTCCACCATCTTTTCTCTGTCTCTGTCTCATTATCTCTGTCTCTTCTTCTCTCCATCTTTTCTCATTGTCTCTTCCTGACCTTCTGCTCTGTTGGGTCCTGGCACAACACAATCTTGTAACAGCTAATCACCGGGTTGTCTTACAGCTTGGAGTCCTTTCATCTTGAAAGCAGCCTGGATGCACGTGTGAACAGGTTGGTGCTGCTCCTTAACCATGCTGCCTGGTTATATTGAATTTAAAGCTTAATAAACCTGTCTGAACAACTTTCCACTAAAAAAGGAATCATTTTAGCATACCACTAATGTCTTGCAGTGGATGCTTATATTTAGTTAGTACATTCATTTTTCCTTTAATACACGTTATCATATCTCACAACGGGGCAGACTTTTGGATTAATAGTTTAGGAAATGGCTACCCTGTATTTCTAGTAACTTAAGCACCAAGTTCAACCCTAATATTAGCAGAATATTTGTCAAACAATGTCTCCAACTACCATTTTCCACATGGAACTCTTTGGTGCTCCCATTAGAGAATGAACATAAAAAATGAAAAAAAGTTTTTGTTTGTGTGTTGAACAAATATTATTGCCAGTGAATGGGCTTTTTTGCCCCCAGTATCCTGTTTACTTCACTACACAGTTGATCTGGTATCTGATAAATATGAACTATATTTCGATTTATTTTGTCATCAGTCTGTGCACCAGTGCTAATGAATCAACTCAATCACCTCCACCTGGCTCCCCTGCTCTGCTCCTCATCGTATTTATCAGATCCACCTGCTTCTCTGCCTTCATAAGCCTTCCTAAGACCAGAGAGCCAGATTATAATGAGTTTCGGAGAGTTTTGTCGAGCATACCTTATTCCTGCCTGCCTGCCTGATCTTGACCCGTTTGCCTCCTGATTCTGAGCTGACTTTGATTGTCCTCGGATCTCTTACCTCCCTGGTCTGACCCTGGATCTGTCCCCGACCTTGATTACTGGCCTGTGCCCCAAGGTAATCCTGCCAGATCACACCCGTATGGTTCTCTTCCCTGTACTCTCCCCCACCAAACAAGCAGTCTCTAGGAGAACAGACTATCGGTCTTACCGTAACAGGTCCAGCTCCCTCTTGGCTCCCAGCATTGGCGTCACACGTCAGTTGGCTTCTGCTTCTCCATTCTGGGTTTCTCTCCAAACCACACTGAGGTTAGTGATCCATTATCAATCATTGAAAATTAATCTGGTCATCTGTTACCGGACACTGACATCCCATATCTCTCAGATACAGGCTCATTGACGTACCTGACTATCACCGTTTATCCAGCTGCTGTTGCACATTTAAATAAACTGTTCAACTTTTCCTTTTATGTCTGGCTTGAATTCCGAGTCCTTTTTAACCCTGCATTAATAACTTTTTTTTTTTTACCAAACCTTAAATTTACAATATTAATCTGTGTATCTTAAATCCTTGTTTTCATTGCGCCAGCTTTTGATGTCCTGTCTGCAATCTGGTCCTGCAGACAACTCACACCATAACAAAATGGATAGAATTAAAATACAGGTGCAATCTCTTCTTACTTACTGTTAGAATTACCACTTTTTATAGTTAAACACAAGTTGGGATTGCTATAACTAACTAGCAAGTAAATAACTAGAGCAAGGACAGTTTATGTACTGTATTTTGAAGAGGACAAAAAGCTTTTTCACATGTGCACCTCCTTTTGCATTGCTAGACTCAAAATAAGTAAATGCTCTTTGTGATGTGAAAAGGCCACTGCAGTGCTTGAAGCACAATTATATGTGCATGTTTTCTAAGTGTGTCCATGCACATCTAAGTACTTTAATGCTGCAGATGTTTGCATATGGATGCTCATATGACCGCGTGTATAGGTGCTTATAAAAAGCACTCCATACACTATGTTCTCTATCAGATTGGTGAACCATGATATTACACTCTAAGAGGATATACATATTCATCCATTTGCACTTACATATAAACACAATGACAAAGTCGCTTACCCTCAATGTCCTATTAAAGCGACAGTGTTCAATCGTCAGGCATAAATATTCATACTTTCATGAAGGGAGAAGCACATTTTGTCTTGAAGTAAACATGTCCTAAGGTCAAATGTACAAATAAACAGGAATAAAAGAATTTTACATTACTGCATTTAATGTCTGCTTAAAGTCAAGGGATTATATGTGGTTCTTTTCTAAAATCCAAAGTCATTTCAATGCTGTAAAGTGCTACAGGTTTGTAAAAAAAAAAAAAAACATTTGGTTTGTTTTGATTACTTTAAGCCAGTTCAGTTTTATTTATATATTACCATTTCACAACAAATGTAATCTCAAGGCACATTACACTTTAAAGGTTTTCTAATTTTTGTTAGTCATGGCCTTGAATAGGACATTGAATTGGGGCTTCCCCCTGTTGCTGCGACAGTTACCCGTTATCTGTGGTTCCTAGGCGGCATGAGGTAAAAGACGACGACAGGTGGACATGTGACGTCATTCAGGCAGGCAACAGAAGCAGTACAGCATGGTCTGGTGGGCAGGACGGCAGCTTCAGACGGTCCTGCTCTTCACAGTTTGGCTTAGCAGCTTCTGGCAGTTCCTCTGGAAAACACCGATCGGGCCCGGCTGTTCCATGGATTGACTAGAGTTGGGTACTCATCCTCTGCTTTGGCAGATGGGTTCACAAGCACTGCATTCACTCGGTTGGAATCACAGGGAAAGACACAACGTTCAGCTTTCTGAATCGTAGGCAGGTTCAGGCTGACTTGGTCCAGCAAGCCCAGACTCTTCTCTGGAGCGATTTGATGGCTACCTACATAGCTTCAGCTGAGGATCGCTGTGTCTAGCCTTACACGGCTGTTGGCCACTGGGAAAAGAGAAAATTAAAACCGGAAGCAGTTCCCTATATGCCCTCGGTTGCAGGTTGTGACGTCAGATCGCTGCTATTGCATTCCTGACATTTAACTTCAACAGGAATAAAATGTTGGATTTTATTCCCCGGAGAGTTGAAAGCTGTTTTTAAAATTTGTTTAAGATTAATAAAAATATCAGTAAAAAAAACCCAAGGAATTATACCAAAGTCCTATACTTTCAAGGAGATTTTAACAAATATCAGGGACATTTCTGTCAACATCTGACTTAGGTAGTAGAAAAAACTCCTTTCTTTTTGTTCTAGCATTATTGAATATAGATAACTTTCATAATCCAGACTGACTTAGGACTTACTGTCAGGCAGTAAAGACAAAAAAGCTTATTTGTTGCTGTATACAGTGGATTTATACTTCTGTTATTAACTGAATGTAAAAAAACATGAAAGAATCTAAGCATATCACTTTTGAAAAGGGATGATGTTATGAACGGAGCACTGTCAGGCATCAGTGCAGAAGAAGAATGTAGTGATAGCAGTCTATACCCTGTATGTGGGTTCATAAAACTTAGATTTATCTGGCAATTTATCCACTACGGAGTAGGAAGTCAGGAGGAATGCTGTTAGAACTCTATATTTCTATCTACAGTTAGTTTTCTCAATGTTGTTTTGCCCTAAAAGTCAATTGAAACTAAGCTGCACATTTGTTGGATGGGACAAGTTAAAAATGCTAATATATATGGAATCTGTAACTCATTGAGCTCAGATACTGACAAAAGCAATTTTGTTGCTGTTATTGTTGTCAAGATTTTTAGATTTCCTGGTTTTATAATATGATCACATTTGTAACAGCCCCTGACTTTTGACATGACTGTTCTCAATTGTTTCAGCATTTCAAAGTTTATAAACAAATGGCAAAGACATCAGTTACACAGTGAACAATTAACCATCGAAGATGTTATCAGTGTTGATTAACTCACTGAATAAAATACAATTCTGTGCAAAATAAAAACGTAATTATCTTTCAAATTAGGTCTTAAATAAAGGTGACTGTCTTGTTTGATCTATAAAGTTTTAATCTCCCTCTGATTCATGAATGATTCAAGTTGAGAACTATACAGGGATTATATATGAACTATGTGCTATAAGCCACCAGTAGCAGAAGGACACAGGTCATTCACCTTAGAAAAAAGGGAATTAACACATTCAAATACTTTTGGGCAATAAATGAAATATTTGCTTTGAGAAGTGTGTTCTTCTCCTTAAAATTCTTTTCAAACGTTAGTTCTTCATCCACATTAGATAGAAAATTAGGTCAAATAATGAATAAAATAAATTCTTAGCGCTCATGCAAATTGATATAGGAAATGCAATTTTGTGACAAAGTAGACAAATTAATTTGAAGGTTTTTCTGATTAATGTTAAGCCTTTGCAATAAGATTAAAAATATACATTTAAAAAATTGGTTTTAACAAAGTAATAGTGTATGTTCATCAAAAAAATTTTCTTTTTGACAGCACTAATTGACTGCTAAAGAAAAGATTCCTCGCCATCTCATCTTACCCCTGTTTTCAAATTGATTCGTCCCTCATTGCAAACTGCAGGACCTCGAACTGCGTAACAGATAGACGGAAGTACCACTGAAAGTGACTATCATCCAGATGTAGCTTCTGAAGGAGGTGGTGGTATTCTCCATACTGGTTTCAACTCTGGCAGGAATTTGACATTGATGGCTTTGTTCGGCTTTCAAAAGTAAAAATAGCACTACAAGTTGTGCCATAAAATCCGTGTCCATTATGTTGAGGTTAAACCAACAACCAGCAGAATTGATGACATAGTGGAGCCTTTTCCCGACATGCGAATTTGCCTACCATGTAAATTGCTTTCTATGGTCAGGCGAATTTCAAGGTAAGCAAAATGAGAGGAAACACCCAACATTTTTGCAGGTTTTGTGTTAATCACAAACGCACCATGACAGGGTACTCATACACGTCGTTTCCTCACTTCGTCCAGGACCGGGTGGCGAGGGCAGCAGTCTCAGCAGAGACTCAGAGCTTTGCTAGGGGAAGCCCAAGGCGCTTCCAGGCCAGCTGAGTGACATAGTCACTCCAGTGTGTCCTTGGTCATCCCCTGGGCCTCCTCCCAGTGGGATGTGCCTCGAACACCTCCGATGTTGTAGGAGCCCACGATGAGAGTAAAAGTAAGAGGAAGTTACGACAAGAATATAAAAATGTTGCTGCATTAGGCCCAATGAACCTCTACATCAGAAAGTTGACCTAAAAAATAAAGGTTAGTGGTCCTAAAAACAAAAGCAAAAGCATTACAAAAACAAACCTATTATTTTTTACCTTGTTAGTTTCTGAAATGTGTGCTTCACCATAGTAATGGAGAGGCGACAGAGAACTGTTACATTGCTCAATAATAACTGTTTTGTTTTCAAAATAAATTTTCTTTTGCTAATTATGACAATCTCTTTGCATATTCAGATAAAAATTTAAGTTATACTTTAACCCTAACCCTAACCTAGAACTGTTGACCTGCTTAGGTTCTTAAATAATAGGAATACAATTTTAAAACAAATCCTATTTGGTTTTCATGTATTCCTAGAAGACACAAATACACATATGTGGACACATACGTACCCACACACACAAACACAGTCATAGCACAAACATAGTAGCTGTTATTCCTGGAAAGCCTTTTTCAGGTCCACTGAATATTAGAATTAGTATCATTAAAGGACCAGGGCAGCACATCAAAAATCAATAGTTTTAGCAGCAATAGGAGAAAATCAATCACCTTTTAATAGAAGATCATTTGTCTTTTGAGTTAAAGTACTGGCAGATGGTAGCCATTAAGTATAAGGAATCTATGGCTGAAAGTGAGCCAAGTGTTGTGGATTTGCTGGAATTGAGAGAAGATCTGTGAGGTTGGAAAATGTTCTTAATTTTCTTCAGAAATAAGTATAAGATCTATAAATGTCTTGAAAACTTTGATTCAGCCCACATGTTACAGATAGTGGAAAAGGTTGATGTTCTATACAAAAACAGAAAACATTAAAACTATTACCCTTGATTATGTTGTTAAAAAAACAACTTTACACATTGTTTCCTAATTTTGATGGTGATTGATGATATTTCTACATATTTAGCCATATTCAGAATTATTCTTATATGTATTTATATGAATAAAGTAGGCAAGAGAATGCAAGTGGCTTTCTTTCGAGAGACCAAAACTAATGTGACATAAAAGAATCTTATAGATCAAAGTAAGAATCTTAAAGTACAGCAATGGAATTAGGGTGAGTTTGCATTTTAAGCTCTAATTTTAAAGGAGTTTTTTATTGAGCTAAATAATATGATTTTGTTATTGTAAAAATTGATTTGTTAAAAGGTTAGCTGCACTAATAGCTGCTGTTTACCTACAGACAGGGCAGTCGTTTATTCCTTTGTACACCTGACTATGTGTCTAGACAACTTGACTATTTCTGTATGTCAGCAGAGAAAAACACTCATTAGGAAGACATTGAACAGAATTATCCAAAACTCCAGTGATTAAAAGGGTTAGGGGTAGGGTTAGGGTTAAAAGGGGTTATTAAAATCTACCTAAAGGTGGTTCAATTTTTATAATTTTAGTTACTTTGGAGGATACAGGAAGAAAAGTCTTTGTTTTTGCAACAAGAACAGGTGTGAAATTATTTTTCAAATAATCATCACAATCATCTCCCCCTGCTCCTCTTCTCCTCATTAACATTCATTAGACCCACCTGCTCCGCTGACTATATAAACCTTCCTCAGACCCTAGCTGATGCCAGATTATTACAAGCCATCAGTGAGTTTTATCCAGCATTCTTTATTCTGCCTGCATGCATGATTCTGACCCATATGTCTCTTGATTCTCCGAGCCTTGCTTGAACCACTGGAGATTGATTCCATTTTCGACTGCTGGTCACTCACATATGAACTCTCTCCCCAGAAGAACCAGTTGCCTTGAGTCGACTATCACTGTCTTTCCAGCTCCTGTTGCAGAGTCTAATATATTCTTCAAATTCACTCGTAGTTTCTGGTTTAAATTCTGGGTCCTCCATTTGAGATCATTACAGTGCTTTTGACTCTTGTATCGCTCTAGTATCGCTGCCCAAAGACGTAATCAGGAGGCATATTTAGTTATTATTTCTAGTAATTGCAGGCCAATTATCTTAAAGGGACATTTTAAAATGTATCTTTTGTACTGCCTGAAATTGATGACTGCACTTACATATGTCTTATTATTAGTATATTATTACCCCCACTAACATTCAGATACATTTTCATAAGCAAAAAATTTTTATTTTTGTTTATATATAAAGTTGGTTACTCTTTTGCGATGATGTCTGCCGTCTTGAAAGTGCGGATGCTAGGGACAAAGTGGGACTAACACACAGAATAATAATGTGTTTTGCCTTTTAAATGCTTTATGCTTTTATTGTCCTCCTGTTGTACCCCCAGCTATCTGTTCAAGAAGTGTGCGTAATGGTGCGAAAATGAGGATGGATAAGGTCATGGATTAATGTGATGAATTTTGAGGTAAAACAGTAGCGGTCATAAAGATAAATCTAAATATTAAAAGATATCTATACAAGGTTTAAGAACTCTCTCCCAATGATTATTTAATTGTTTGCCAATTAATGCTGCTTCTTCATTGATTGGATCTTTGTCAAAAGGATGCTATATTTGTGTTTTTAACATCTATTGTACTTAACGGATCTACTGACTGATTTTTTTTCAAAACTAGGACAGAACCCTCCCAATTGAATGTGGAAATAAAATGGTGTGATTGGCTTAAGGAGGGCAGAGACAGAGGACACTCTGAGTTATTGAGGAAAACCTACTCCTGACTAGGTTAGCTATAGAGAGAATGTTACTACAGTAAATGACACAAAGGCTGAGTAACTTCTCTTTGTAACACGGAAAACTTTAAGTTTCCCTGATTTTATGGTTAAAAAACATGGAATTTTTATTAAACTTGCTTTGTGAAACAAGCCTCAGGTCGTCATAGGACCATTCCACAGAACGACAATTCAAAACATAACATAACATCAACAGAAATTGCTCCCAAAATAAGTTAACTTTCCTTTCTTGGTTCCTAGGCTCCTGGATCTGAATCCTGTAGAAAACCCGAGAGGTTAACTATAGAGGCAAGAGAATTAGGGATGACACACAACTCTGGATGAAAACACCCCACACTTCAGTGCTTTGAAGTAGCCTTTATTTAGGAAGTGAAACCGATTTTTGAGTGTTTTTGTGCTTTACATAATCACAAACTCGGCTGGAGGTCTAAACAAACCTCAGCGGAAGAACTCATAACAAGAAGCTTCAGTAAAAATAGTCATCATCATCTTCATCATCATCCTAACTGTACAGATCTATAGAAATAGTCCAACTCCAAAGTCACATGAGTTATATGTACAAGGCCATTAGCTGCAAAATAGATGCATTCTTGTATGCTCTTAAAAAAATGTGTTGAGTTGAAGCTTTCAGAAGTATTTCTGAAAATGGCACAGCATTCCACATACTGGAAGTGTCACGTTTTTATGTTTACTTGAAGGACAGTACATCCTGTGAGTTGTAAGTATGCTGTTTTAGCATTTTCTTCATCACAATAAAAAAGAAGGTTATTCATTCTACATACAAGGCTTGTTTTCTACCTGAATCTAAACATTTTCAATGTGCTACTATTTCTGACTCAAGAAGAGTTGTGATATATAATTTGTAAGAGGAAGTGCTTTTATATAAGAATAGTTTAACTACCTTGTGGCTATATTAGGCTACAGTAATCCATAGTAGAGTCTAAGTGTTCAGATGCTCTCTGGTGCTGAAATAATGACCATATATACCTTTTTCTGGCCCTTTAGCAAACTGAAAAAACAAACCCAAACTGAAAACAGCATGTTACTGTCTAAAAGTTGCTAAGTCTGATCTAAAATCTCCCTAACTATGTCAATGCAGTTCTTCGTAAATACAGTGCCTTTCAAAAGTGTTCAAACCCCTTAAACCTGTTTACATTTTGTCAGCTGCAAACTATATTTTTTATTGGGATTTTATGTAATAGAAAAACATTGACTTGTTTATAGTTGGAAGATAATTGAAATGGAAGAAAAGTCACACATGATTTTAACATCGATCCGCCAGGGTCAAGGTTGGCTGGTGCCTATTTCCAGTAGTCTAAGGACAAAACGCAAATGGTACCTCCTTAAGGTCACCAGTCCATCACAGAGCAACGCAAAGGCATATAACCGTGCACACACGCCTAATGTTGAACGCAAGCCGCTTTCATACACACCTAAGGACAATTCAGAGATGCCAATTAACAGTCATGTTTTTGGACAGCGGGAGGAAGCCAGAGTTCCCAGAGTGAACCTATGCATTCACAAGGAAAATGTGCAAACTCCATGTCAAGACCTCAGGCCAGGAACTGGACCTAAGAACTTGTTGTGGCACAGCAACAGTTCTATAAACTGCATCCCTTTCTAGCCCTTGGTTTTAACATGGTTTTACACGTCAAAATCTGGTAAGTGTGACATGCATTTGTGTTGAGCCTTCTCAATTGTGATATCTCTCAATCAAAATAAAAATTGACAAAAAGTCAAGAGCTGCTGATTAGTAAACAGAATCCAGCTATGTGTAATTCAATCTCAACATAAACACAACTGTTTCTTGAAGGCCTCAGAGATTTGTTAGAAAACATTGATGAACAAGTAGCTTTATCAGGATTAAAATAGAAATAGGTTAGAACATCAACAAACCTACAGCGACATGGTCAGCTAACTAAGCTGACCAACCTGTGGAGGCTTTTCATATAAGAAGCAGCCAAGGGGCTCAAGGTAGCTGCAGATACTCGCATCTCAAGTGATAGCACGGGTGGACAGGATCAGTATCGCTCTGCTCAGCTGCACATTATTCAGGAGTGTTGAAATCAAAACATTTGAAAACTGTTATTTTGTCAGATGAGATTAAATTGAACTTTCTTAGCCTATAGGTCAACTACTATGTGCAACAGAAGACAAACACTGAAGCTGGTTCAAGTTTAAAGATGGATGGAGCTTTAAAAAAACTAAACAAACCAGGGAAATAATTTAGGTAAACTGCTTAAAAAGCTGCACAAGATTAAGACAGGGATGAAGTTCTACTTCCTACAGAGCCCTCAACCCACCAACCCCGACCCCAGCACCATCTCAAACATACATCACTGGAATAGTTTAGATTAAGGTCCGTGTTAGATTGATGTTAGGTACATAAAAGGTCCAGTATTAATTGCCAAACTTAAAAACTGTTCTTCATACCTTCAAGTCCAGACTGACTGAATTATAAATGCAAATGCAGTAGAGACAGGCATCAAATAGCATTTTTTTGTCTGTCTTTTAAATTTTGGTGTTATATAATGCACTAAGCCCAAATCAAGGGATTCATCCAAATACTTATGGAGCTCTTTTAAGAACCATGTGCTGCTTTATGCTGCTCTATGATACAAAATCCTGATAAAAAATCATTAACATTTGTGATGATAACCTGATAACATGTGGAAAAGTTTAATTTCATTCATGTTTCAGCACCAGAGATCTACCTTCTACTTTCTACAATATTTTAGAATAATAATACAAGGCAGGCAGTGCATAAACCATGTACAAAATGATCCGGCCCAACTCAACCCAACCCAGAGCTCTCCAAATAAAGGAACTGAATCCTAGAAGTCCCAGCAGTACTTAAAAGCTTGTAATAACACAAGTGTAATGAAAAAGTTGATGATTATTGAATATCATTTTGATGAGCAGACTTTGTATCAGAGATTAAATATTTTAATAATGGTATTCCACTGCGGTCTCTCTGCAAATACTCAAACAGTTTGCAAACCCAAAATATGCCCAGAAATTTCTCCCAGGAATCACAACAGACACACAGTTCCTGTAAATTTAGAGCTCTCCTCCCAACCCATCCATTATTCAACACTTTTTTGCTAACTCCCTGAAATGTCATTTCTTGCAACTTTGTAGAATACAAGTGGTTAAATTTAAAAAAAAAGAAAAAAACTTACAAGCAGTTATGACTCACGCTTCTTTAAACATCATGCATTATTGCTTTGTTGGATGTGAACGGAATATTGCCCATGACGGATCATTTTCTTAATTTGCCTGCTATCTTAAGAAGTTTGGCAAAATATAGATTAAAAAAAAAATCTTGAAATTGGCATAGTTTCTATAACTTTTTTGCATGCAAAGTTTTGGATACTTAAAGTGGCAAACATAAAAAGGTAGCCAGAGTTTAAAAAGTGTCAAATGCTTTGGCATATTTATAACAAAGGCAAAAATACTGTAATAAAGTGCGAAATAATACAAAATATATGAATGAATAAATAAACATATAGATAAATAAACAAATAAATAAATAAATAGGCTCACACAAACAAGACAAAAACAGAGTTATTCCAAATTCACTGTAGTATAAAACTGGAAAAAGTTTAAACTTATTAAGGGAACAACATACATTTTTAATGCCAATGTTTCTGTTTATATTATTCTAATTTAATAGTTCATAAAATGAATTAATCCAAAAGAAAACTCTACTTTTGAGTGGACTGATGGCTTATTGGGTGTGTTGAATTTAACTGGAAGGTAAGCCTCCTATCAAGGTCAACAAAATACTGTACAATAAATAACTAAATAAAAATCCTTCCTGTAATTTTGGAATTTTCAATGGACTGTTTAATTTTGTTTCCACTGTTTATTTTGGTTTAAGTATTTACTGCAGATGAATGCATGGAATAGTAATAGTTTAGAGTATTGTTGATTACAGGTGAAGAAATTGTAATAAAATGGAAAAATCCTGGAAATCCAAAAATGATTTTTTTGCTAGTAATCCAGTTTGGAAAGTGAAACTCATATATTATATGGATTTACCACAAAAAGTTAAACATTATTTCGTCATCTGTTTTGCTCCTCTACCTTTTCTCAGGTTAAATCGGAGTGACCTCTCTTTTCATTTTATCTATATGACGTAAACCAACCCTTTATAGTTAATCCGTTTCAACTCTACTTGTAAAGTTTTCCACAAGGTTTATGTGAGTGTTTATTGGAAATTTGACCATACCTTCAGGACCTTATGGGCTTAGGTACTGGTGTTGCAGAAGGCATGGTTATCCATCATACAGATTTTCTTTACGGTTTAAGTCAGGCCAGTCAAGTTATTCATTGTCAAACCTTCTATATATATAATGACAGGATTGACTTCCCAAACATTTGTTATAAATATAGGGATAATAAATTGTTGTAGCTAAAATCTAATGAAACAATCAAATATCAATAGTTCCTGGGGCTGAGCCAAATATTTCTCTCTGCACCAAACTATATTTACTGTAATGCAGTCAGGCAATTGTATTTCTAGCAATTGCCAAACTCAGACTAGTCCATTGGGGATTCATAACTACAGGGAACGCTGTTCTATAGTCCAGCAGTTGTGTGTTTTATGTGAGGCTTGAATTAAGCTACTATTTTGTTGTGAGGAAATTTGTTGACTGGGCTTACTACATTGGTGACATCCTATTATGGTAGCTCACTGTTAGAATGTGTCTCCATGCCTAGATGGTTGGTTCACAAACATCTGTCCATGGAGGTGGTTGGAACAACTATTTGGATATTAAAATAATATGGTGGATTTTAAGTGCTAACTACAGTTCATATTGACAAGCCATGTCATGATTACAACTGTGTGAGTTGGCTCTGAAGGTAAATAATAATTATTGACTTTGCAAAGGCTGCCCTGTTTATTGTAAGTTATTTTATACAAAACCTTTTCCTTCCATTCATTTTTCTGCAAAGATGCTACAACCTTCTGTGAACAGCAAACTTCGTTCTTTAGCCTGTTCTGGATGTGGAGGATGCCAATGAATGTCCACTGAACAATTATAAAGTAGCCAGTCTTGCCCAGCATTTTGCATGACATAATCTACATTTTGTCATTAAAATCATTTTTATTTATCATATATGATATTCGAAGTAATTTGATTTGGGATTTTAAAGGGCTGTAAGCTAAATCCATCACAATGATTATAGCTTGATGCTTTGAACAGATGACTCCATGTGTCTATATAGTAAGTCTATATAGTATTTGAGTTTCGTTTCTATTAAACTGATATATACCTTTTTATAATACTTCATAGTTAAAAGTTGATTCTGAATCTTTTTCTGATTCCCATGTGTTTTCTAGTAAGTTCAGCTCAGAATCTGCCTCACTGAAAATACGATACCAGAAGCATCCTCAGATTATGAAGCTTTGTGTCTAAGAAAGCTGAAAATAATTTGTTTTGATGAAACTCTGCAACAGAGTAGTTTCTGTGCTTGATCATATAAAATCTTAAGAAAGACAAAGACATGGAGGAGCAATTGTGCTTTTGTGTTATTTCATCATTGCTAGAAAAACGTGGAATTGGATCGATACTGGCATAAATAGATCTAGGTTTCTTCAAAATATGAAGCACTAGATGTGTTGTGCTCTGTTTACTCAACAGGACCTCATTGGAGAATAAATCAGTTGAAGTTCTTTCAAACTTTTCAATTAACCATGAAATAGGAATAACTGAAAGGTTTGTAAAAAAAGAAAAAAAAACTCCTCCTTTGTCGTATTCAGATTCATCATTTGGGGTAAAGCAAGAGAAATCAGATCTAAGATAATCAAATAAATTCTAGATGTGCTTTCTGAATTCCTCATTCACTAAGTGAGCTCATTGGAGAAAAAGCCCCCTTAAAGCACGCAGACTCATAGTGCTTGTTCAGGTAACTCTTCAGTGCAAAGGTCTTGTTGCACCGCTTGCACTTGTAATGCTTGAAGGCTGAATGAGTCTGCATGTGGGCACGCAGGTTTGAACGATCAGCAAAGGCTTTCCCACAGTGTGCACATCCGAACGGTTTCTCTCCGGTGTGCGAACGCATGTGACCCTGTAGCAGCCACGGTCGACTGAAAGCTTTTCCGCATACGTCACACTTGTGCTTGAGGTCGTGGGTGAGCAAGTGCATGGCCATGGCAGGCATGGAGACATACACTTTTCCACACGTGGGGCACTTTTTGGCCATCTTGCTATCAATACTTCTGTGTGTCTGCTTGTGTCGGCTTAGGTTGGAGGACGTGGCGTAGGTTTTGCCGCACTCGCTGCATGTATGCCTCTGAGAGGCTCCTCTAGGGTTTGCTGCAGCTTTTCTCCTCGATCGTCCATCCATAATGAAAAATGCATCAACTGTGTATCCTTCACTCACTGCTGCATCTCCGTTAATGTACCCACCGGCTGAGGATGAGACCTCAGACCTCGGACTGTCCGGCTGGTCTGAATCCCCATGGATGTCACCATGAATACCTGAATAGGTGTTGTTAATGTGGCCATAGATGATTGATGAGTGACTCGGGGAGGGAACTTTAGAGATGACTGATGAGTCGCTTCCAACAACTTCATCATAGGGATTTGGACTTAGATAATCACTGACGTAACCTGAGGAAACAAATGAAAATATCAGTCATTGTGCAAGGATTAGGCCTCTTTAAAAGATTTAAATAAGCATATGTGTATGCACTAAAAATCTAGAGTTGGAACCTGGGTTCTGTTTCACGCATCTAGTTTACTGAAAACTTTCTAAACTTAAAATTGCAGAAACTCTATGCTTTCCTTTTCACCAAGAGAGTTTCCTTAGCCTCTGTTATGTTTGAGTTACCTTGCAAGCAAGATGACTTGTCATGAGATTTGTGAATTCACAAACTCCAGAAAATACATCTTACCAAGAGCCAGCAGATTCGTTTGGCCTCGGTACATAGATGTTCAATCCAATGAAATGCAGGGATGTGTCAACCGGAGGCATAAAGCTAAAGCAAAACAAACATAGCTCCACCGGTCTTTCCTGAAAAAGCTATTTCATTTCGGAAAACAAACAAAAAGATGTGATTTCTGCCTTTGTGGATGGGAATATGGTTGGACTTTACTCCCGACCGGATTTGTTCAGAGTTTCATTTATTAGTTAACTCTACCAGTTATGAAACAAATCAAGCTGCTACTGCTGCTGTGATTTTGCCAACACTTCTCATTTAAGCCTTCCCAAATTGACGTGTATAAATTTTAAATTGCACAACACGTATAAATCCGGATTATGCCAGGTTGTGCCCGGAGCAGGTTTTTTTCAATAAACTCAGGGTGTCCCCTGTCTCCACCCTCCTTAAAGCCAATCCCATTTTTTATTCCCTGATTCCAGGAGATTTCTGTTGTAATTTTGTGTGAACAATAAAAGAAAATCAGTCACTCCCTTTCCTTTGCAGCTGTAGCACTGTTGCTCATTCTTCTAAATACATTTTTTTTTTATTTCTGCATTAAAAGCTCTAGTTGCAGAAGTGTAAAATAGGTGTTTCCTTTTGCCTGTTGTCATGGTGACTCATTGAATCGGGGCTCCACTGACGATGGCTTTTCATACTTGTTAACAATGTGCTCTACTCTGAGTGGACCTACTTAAAGTTGTGATACTATAAACTTAGTTTCCGACCTTAGACTAGATCAACTCAGAGTTGGGGTTTGAGTTTGTTAAACCTGCTTTGTGAAAGAGACCCCAGACCTTTACACACACTTCATAAAAAGGAAGGAAAGGAAAGGAAAGGAAAGGAAAGGAAAGGAAAGGAAAAATCTCCACATCCAGAGTTTCTATTTGATTATTCTCAGTATTTGACTTAAAGCCTTTAATCTTTATAATTTGCATCTAATAATTTAGTCATCCTTCAGGAAACTTCTGAAAGAAGCTTGTTTGATGTTTATATTCATTGAGTTGTTTTTAAGTCAAGACCTGAAAACCTGGCTGAAAATTTGAGGTATGGATTTAATATATTTCAAATGACTGACAAGATGCTTTGTACTTTTTAAGGTTCACCGATCTCTCCTGTAACCACACAACACCCACGCAGCATGATACCTCCACCTCTGTACTTCACAGTTCTTAAAGTTTTTTCAGACTTGCAGGCCTTTTTCCTTCTCCTTCAAATGTACTAAAGGTCATAATGAACAAACACTTCAAATGTAATTTAATATCAGACCATATGTCTAAAAATATTAAAATGCTGTCACAGAATATAGTTGCAAACTGTAATCTGGAATCTCAATGTTGTATTTGGACACATAACTTGGTGGGTGGACATTTCCATGTGGTTTGCACTTGTAATTATTTAAACTGATGAATACCAAACCTTGTTTGATCATGACATTGGACCAGATAATGATTTGTGATGGTGCAGAATTCTCTTCCTGATATTTGCCCTATTTTCTTTGTGGTTTTTTTTCAGGAAGTTGTGTGTTTGAGGTCTTGCCCTTACTTTGTGCTTTTATTCCTTAAAAAATCAGTTAAGGGAAACATTATTTCACTAATTTAGAAATGTAATTCAAAAATGTTTCTTCCAGTCGGTTATTCTTTCGGGACACCTTCAGTGGAAGTTTAAAGTGCTTTAGACAGACGAGCTCCCTTTATGTAGACTAGACATAGATAAAAAGTAATAAACTGTGTGAGAGGATAAAAAGGCTACATAGGCTTTGTAGTATCTAATACTAACAACTTACTTTGCATATTAACATCAAAGACTACAAATCAAACTCAAACCGCTTCATTTATTATTAACAAAACACTATATTACAACATTGCATCACTGCAATCTCCCTTTAACCTATAGGATCAGATTATCAACACGAGTTGTGCTTTTAGTGTATGTTTTGTCTTCCTTTGTGCCTTCCTTTTATGTGGAAACAACAAGCAGGAAAACCGGAAAACCATGAGGTATTTATAGAGGGAGTAAAATGCTTTTATGCCTTTGGCAGCAGTGAGTAGACACTTTCCATCCTCTGTAGGAAATCTTTATTTTTCATAGAAGGGTTCAGTGAGCACACTTTCTCCTCATCAGCTGCACCTTTCCTGACAAGTCCACCGCCACACACTGTCACACCCTGGGGCTGTCAGAGGTTTGGCTGTTGTAACATAGACCATCTCTATTACAGCAGATGGGAGGTCTAATGCTCAGTGGGCACACCAAAACTGACAGTCTCCCTCTTAATCTAAACTGTAAGTACATCTGCCTTGAGATTCACAGATTCCTCTGGCCTAGCCCTGCATTTTTCTGCCCAGCTCCTGACAAATCAGATCAATTATTTCTTGGTGAGTTTTGATGTTGTCTGCTTCATTATTTCTATTATTGGCTTCTGCTCAACAGGCTGAACTCCAACAGACGCAAAGAGAGACTGGTAGCTAATAACCCTCAGCCACAACTCCTGTGGATCTACCGATCAATAGCTCTCCATTTCAATTAGCACTCTGTGGGCATTAAGACACAGACAGCAGAGGAGATACTGTTGCTGGTAATATAATTTCATGATGCAGTTCTGAGAAAAGCTCAAATGTTGATCGATAATACGATGAAGAGACAGAAAGAAAGAAAGAAAGAAAGAAAGAAAGAAAGAAAGAAAGAAAGAAAGAAAGAAAGAAAGAAAGAAAGA
>JAUZNJ010095550.1:0-21872 GCA_034780135.1 Jordanella pulchra
ACTAGTCGACATCGACTCGACTATTATCATGATGTAGTCGACCTTAAAAAATATGTAGTCGTTCAACCCCTAATGCAGACTTCAGGATACATATGACTGTTTCAAAATGTTTATAATGTGAACTTTATTTAATATGGGAACGTTACAATACTGGCATGTGAAATACAAGGCTGCACCGTTCAAGTTGGTTAAACAGCATTTCAAGGTAACAAAATGGTGTTAGGAAGCTGCAGTAAACATTCCCTGTCATTTGCAGTCATCAAGTCTCTATGATGGGTGAGTGATGTTATAGTTCAGGGTCCCAAGATAAACCAGCAAAGGAGAGAACCAGGAAAACAGAGTGAAAATGGGAAATATCTGATCCCCCTCTGAATACTTCGGCCCTGGAAACTGATTAATACATTTGCCAAATGAGAGCTTTAAAAAGTTTTCAAGTGAGGGTTTAAGTGATTATTTGGGAAAAAAATAGATCAGAAAATGTTCTTTTCAATGTTTTATTCATCAGTTTCAGTTTGATTATATGTTATCAAAAACATGATGGGGAAGACCTCATGACTTGTTCCAGTACCAAAGAAGACTCAGTCCTCAACGACTATAGACTTTTTGCTCTGACATCCTACATCATGAAAGTTTTAGAGAGACTTCTGATGGTTCACTTCAGCAAACAAATAAGTAGCTATCAGGACCCCCTGCAGTTTGCTTATCACTGTGGAGTTGGAGTTGAATATGCCATCATGCACCTGCTTCAACAAACCTTCTGTCATTTAGACAAGGCAGACAGCACTGTGAGGATCACATTCTTTGATTTCTCCACTGCATTTAACACCATTCAGCCTGACTTCCTGTGAGAAAGTCAAGAAGACTCAGTTTTTTACTCTCTACACCTCTGACTTCCAGTACCAGACTGAGTCAGCTACAGAAATAATCAGATGACTGTAATTCTTGGGTGCATCAAAGATGGACGAGATGCCGAGTACAGAGAGCTGGTGAACAGCTTTGTGGCATGGTGTGGAAACAATCATCTATCTATTCCTGAATGACAGCAAAACAAGGGAGATGGTTGTGGATTTCAGAAGAAACAGGAACAGGAAGTTGAATCATATTACAATCATGGGAGAAGAACTGGAGGTAGTGGAGGAGTAATAATACCTTGATGTTTACCTTGACCATAAACTTAACCGCAGACACAACTGCATCAAGAAAAAGGGACAGAGTAGACAGTACTTCGTAAGAAAGCTTAGTTCCTTCAGTGTTTACATTAAGATGCTGCATATCGTCTGTAAGTCTGTTGTGGAGAATGTGATAACACAGCATAAGACTCTCTCTGTTTTTGTTTGTGGTTTGTTTTGTTTTTTATGTGGTTTTATTTGTTCTAATTAATTAAGTTTCTTCTGTTGTTTTATTCTTTAAAACGTCTATGTTATTTTCATACATTTTTATCTCTGTGGTATGTACAGCACTTTTTGGCAGCTGTGGTTGTTTGAAAGAGCTCTATAAATAAAAAGAGTTGAGTGATCTCAGCTGTGATCATCTGTTGGGTTAACAGCATCAGAGCAAATCATTTAAAAAAAACTCAATAAGCTGATAAAGAAGGTTGGCTCTGTTCTAGGGACTCCTCTGGAACCCCTGAAGATGATTTCACAAAGAATAATTCAACATAAAATAAAGAACATTATGGACAATAGTGAGGATCCTCTTCAAAAAACTGTAAATTCATCAAGAGGGCGTCCTTATCAAAGGCTTCTCCAGATCTGGTACGGGACAGACCGCTATAGAGGGTCCTTCCTGCTTACAGCTATCAACACATCCACAAGAACTCGTTGAAGAAAGTCCGATGAGTAACTTCAACATTTCATTTCCCTTTGGGATTAATGAGTATTTTTGATTTGAATACACATTTAGCTGCTTTAGAGTAATTCTACTTTCTCCATCTGTACCAATTCTCATTTTTGCTAGCATTAAGGTTTATCATTATGGTCCCATAATTGGAACTGTTTTTCACTGTGCAGTTCTAAATCTTGATTCAGCATGCACATTTAACACACTTTCCTTTGTTTTCTGTTAGGATAAAGAGATCAGAGTGGCACGGTTTGCCTGATCTACATCCCAGCCAACAGAATCGTGTCATCTCCAGAGTCTACCAGGCACCATTCTCTTTTTCTTCTATCGAGATATCAAGTGATGATGGCTAAGATGGAGGAACGGCTAGGAAAATTGGGGGAGAGCAGCAGAGCGAATGAGGAATAGAAGAGATTTAATGATAGCTTTGAAATTGACACGAGTCAATGCTTGCTCAACATGGCTTGGTTATTGTTAACATCTCAAGAAACATTTGTCATTTACTTAATTACTCCTTGAAATAAAAGCACGGACCCACACAGGCAAACACTAAATAGAAATCACACAGGTGTAAACATGTACAGACAACACACAGATGCAAGCTCGTCCTGACGATGAGCTCCTGTCACACCCACACTCAGATTAACTATCTGAATCTGTGAGTCACACAAGGAGACTAAAACCCTGTTTATATATGCACAGCGCCGATGTATTCATTTAGGCTTCTCCCACATTCTATTTCACAGTAATTTTTCCAACGAGTTTTGAAGGCACAAGTCTTTGCTTGAAATCCTCAGGATCTAAGATAAGACTTTAAAAGGAAAACACAAGTAATTCGATCAGAAAAAAGAGGCCTGCAAATTTGAAATTCAGGATTTAAGATAAGCTCCTGCTGCTGTGAAAAGGCAGATTTAAATCCACAAATATGTTGCTCTTCAGAGGAATTTTGAACATGCAAACATGACTCAGCCATTTTGGGTCCTGTTATGGTAAATTTCACACCCCGTACCAAGAAGTGAAGGATTAAAATCAGATTTGATTATTGCCAAAGTACACCTTAAGATTTTAAAGCAGAACTGTTTATAAGAAATTGAAGATATTAGAAAACATAGCTTTTTAGAGTACT
This sequence comes from Jordanella pulchra, assembly GCA_034780135.1. Taxonomy (NCBI): domain Eukaryota; kingdom Metazoa; phylum Chordata; class Actinopteri; order Cyprinodontiformes; family Cyprinodontidae; genus Jordanella; species Jordanella pulchra. The sequence goes on from JAUZNJ010095550.1 coordinate 2,966, forward strand.
GTCAGATAAATACTTCCTCAATTCTGGCCCTTGAGGTTCAGTGTCCTGCTCATTTTAGTTGTATCTCTGCTTCCACAACTGAATCAAATTGCTGAATTACCTCCTCAGCATGCGGTCAAGTTTTCCAGAGTCCTGCTAATGACCTGATTATTTGACTCAGGTGCGTTGAAGCAGAGGCACATCTAAAAGGTGCACCGTAGTTGAGGAACGTTAAATTAAGTTATGGGTATTCAAAAATAAAGTCTATTTATGGTTTTAGTCAGTCTTTAGCCATTATAAGATATACTTAGTGTATCAATTAAGGAACACCAAAAGTGAATAGGTGATAAAAATGGACATAAGAGGAAAAAATGCTTCAATTGAACCAGGTTCAGATATTCCAGTCACTATGAGGTATCTGTTAAGTTTACTGAGCCAACAATGGATTTGAAAACTAATATTGGTATGATATTCTGCACTGAGCTAAGAAAAACTGTAATAGTTGGGTTTTTGCCCCATTTCTTGTCTTTATAGAATAAAGATTTTCACAACACAGGAAAAAAGAAAGAAACTGCAACAAATGAAAGAAAGTATCTGCCGTCTTTGGAGTCCGTTTCCAAGAAGATATTGATTTAAAAGCACAGAACAGCAAAGAGATAAAAAGATTCTGTTTCTACTGAGTTGCTGAGTGTCATGTTAGATTTTACTGGGGCTGCGAAGGAAGCAACACATGTTTTTTACGTATATTCAATACAAAGATGTTTTAGAAATATAGAGATAATTATTGGTGGGTTCCATCATCCTCAGAACTACAATTTAACTGAAGTGAAGTGAAATAATCTTTGAGGTAAATAGGTTCCAGGTTTTAGCTTGCAGACCATCAATTCTGCCACTAAGTCAACTATAACAGTGATAAAAACATTGTTTTATATGGTATTTACCACATTAGCACAGTGCTGAAATATATTGCCCTTTAAACACGTAACCCTGAGTGACTGACTTAATGCTTTTTACATTCTAAAGATCTTCTACAAACAGCCAAAGTAGAAAAGTTTAACTGCTGTTACTGTGAATAACATCCATTCTAAATGCTGATCTCAGGTACTGTTGCACCGCCTCTATGACATGTTATAAAGTTAAAATCTATGACTTGGAAGTTGAATATTTTGCGCGATATGTATTCTGATTCGAGGAGGGTTTTACTATGTTAACATATAGTGCACAATAATTACGTTATTTTCCTACTTTAAAGCTTTTTATTCTGCAGAACAGCAATGTTCCAGTCACTTTAGCAACTTTAATTACTATAACCCTTTGCTAAAATCTTAATTAAGAGTCTTAAAAAGGGTTGTTAAAGTAAAATCTTGTATAAGGTAATTTAAAACATCACATTACAACATTAGTGTTACATCTGTGTATTTCACAGAAAAATAGTTTTTGTGTGTGTGTTTTTTGAACAATTAAATATGTTAGAAACTTTACTATTTGACATTTACAAAATTGGTAATTGTCAGCTTTTTTATCTTTGCATATTTTTTGTGTCTCCAAATTATAACATGTCTGCAACTTAGTCTGAAATTAATATGTTGGTTGTTAAGTGTTTTTCAGCACACAATCATTCAATAGGAGGAACAATATGGTAAAAGACAGCAACTTCAATAGCTCTTAATCTATGAGACTTGCGATGAAGTTACTTGATCTATATCCATCAATTATGTATTGAGGGCTTTGCTGTTAACAGCTTCATAAGTACCACTACTGGGGGAAAAAATAATATCTTAATTTCTCCTCTTATTTATTACAACTGTTTTAAAAATACAAAGAAGTTATTTTTGGAATAAAGAGAAACAAACTAACAAATATAATATTACTGTTTTTTATTTCCAGGTGGGAGAGTGCTGGTATGTGGCGCATGCCAGGCAAAAGCATCTGTACATGATTGTACTGTGTACAGTTGCATACCGGTCCACTTAAAATAAGACTTCTACCTACAGCTCCTCTCTCAATATGCTCATACTGCTTAGGTTGTGATGATGTAGTGCTGCGTTTTTGTTTAGGGACAATGCTTTTATGGTCAAGCAAAATGCCACTCTGAACAGAAAAACATTGTAAAACATAACGTGCATTGGGGTTTATTATAGTTTTTTTTACCTTTATGTTCACCGTGGTGCAGCACATGGCTGCAAAAGTCCAAATAGAACTGTCTTTTATCCAATCTTATTTGCAGAAATAAGTTGTCATGTGCTTGACTTGGCCTGGAGCTTATAGGCCAACAGATATTCAAAGGGCTGGTTTGAGCCAAACAAAGCCGCTATATAAACAAGTTGCCAGTCAGTCTCCCAATATGAGGATGTGGCCAAGTCAGATTTTACCTTAAAAACCCACGTTTAAAGCCAAAATCAATCGCCATAAAACCAACGAAACTAAAATATAGAACACCAAGTCCAATTTATAGCTACAATTCTTACATTTTGCAATAAAACATAAATCACTCTTTGCCTACGTGCTTAGGAATTACACGGATACATTTTTTATTTTGTTTCTATGAATCCGTATAGAGTTCCCCTTAAATAGAATTTTGTAAAGTTGGTTTTGATGTTTGCATTTTGGTTCGTTTTTTTAATCTGCGCAATGAGTCTGAACTGAAATCTCTCTCTCTCAGAATTACATGTGATTTGTGCTGTTATTTCCAGCTTGAGCTCAATCGACTTGTTGCTTGTTCTCCTGGTGCATCACTCTCTGGATTACGAAGGTTGCTACCCCTGATCTATAGAGAATGAAGTTGAATGTAGGGTGTATTGTCTTGGTTTTCTAACCCAATGTTGTTGATTTCCAGGCTTCTTGGCATCAGAAAATGTAATTGTGATGTGGAAAGTCACCTCCCTAATGGGAAGCTGGCTGGAGCTTGTGTGACAGATAACCATCTGGTTTGGATTTCTATCTGATGACTAAGAAGTTTATTTAAATGCAGCTTTCAGTTCCATGAGGAAAGCTCCTTCTGTTTTTCCTTTTGTACAGAATAGCATTTAAAATGAACCAGTCTTCATGGATTCTTCTGGGATTTTCTCTTTTTCTTTGCACATTGGTCCCCAATCCTGGTCCCCATTGCTTGACTAACAGGAATTTTGAGGTTTCCCCACTTATGAACACCATACTAGAATGAGCTGGTCATCAACAGTGATGGCATATTGAGGTTTCTGCTGACATTTGAAGTCTTCAGGTGTAAAAAGTCAGGTAAAGAGTGAACAGTGAGCTCTATGGATGCTGGGTGGGGACCACTGCTCAAGGGAACTTCAATAGTCACGTAAGTAATAATAGGAGCTTTGAGTCTAGGAATTAATAGAAAATGTATTTTTGCTTTTAGTCAGGCCTGATTTTCTGCTGTTTAACTTATTGCCATACATGGATGTTTAGCTACAAACATTTGGCTGGATGATAAGTGTACTGAGCCTGGTACCAGACTAGGTTTTATGATTGATGTTCCAATCTTCTGACCTGGTTTGTGTCAGGCACAGAGATTTCCATTTATTACCTTCTTCCAGACAGTGAGAGTCATGGGAAAATGTCTGAAAGACTTGTTGAACCCAAACTATTTTTGAGCATAAACCAGGAATATCTGGGGGAGGGCACAGTATGGGAAATAGTCAATTTGGACCTAAATGTGTCCTATTCAAGGCCTCGATTTTGACTTTGGATTGAGAGAAAACTTCCCCAACTAATTACTTTATAAACTTTCAATTCATCTAAATCCATAAAGTCTGTTACTCAACTCACCATGACTGTTACAGCGCGAGGTCTCCACCAGCCGGTTGTCTTGATCGTAGCACACCATAGCCTGATAGCGGTAACCCTGTCCACACTCCTTGACGTCTCCTTGTACCTTCATTCCTCCAGTGCTCTCTGCCCTGCCTCCCTCTGGCAGGATGCAGTCAGACCACCTCCCTACTGGCTGGGCATTGTACTTATCACAGGGACAGTACTGCGTCTCACTTAAAGGGTACATTTGCGTGTTTTTACACTTGTCCTTCTTTTTACTTCTCCCTGAGGGTTGAAGACGTATAGAAGAAACACAAAAATACAAGAAGAAATTGGGATTTATATATGCATTAACTCTTGTGCATTTTGTTTTGTGTTCTAGTCTAAATCATGAAAGACTAAGATTTTTTTCTGAGAGACTAGGCTCTGTCCATAACTTGGATAAAGGAACAGTGAAGAAGATTAGCAGAAACACATCAAGTTAAACAACCCAATACCTCTCATCACTTGAGATTCCTGTTTAGAGCAGTCTTTTCACTCTAGGAGTCTATCATTAAGCCGCCATTTCACATGTAAATGAGGAGATGATTTTCTTTTTGGAAACCAGAAATGCCTTTTTTTTTCTTAGCAAATCATTTCCATGTTTTTGTCTTGTTTATTCCCCCATCCAGAACAAAGTTCTTTCTTAATTGCATCGAAGCAGTATGCTGTAATTGTCTGGAAACATCTCTGACAGGCAGGAGAAAAGAATACATTATGCTCCACATAATGATATTTTTTCCTAGCCACCCACTTCAACGGTGACATGATTGTGGCAAGTTTGAAAAGAAGAGTTTATATAAAATTCTGCTTTAAACTAAAACCCAAAAGTTAATATTTAGTGTATAATGCTTTATGCATGTTGTAGATTTTGTAGAAAATCCAGGGCTTAATTATTTAACACTGTTATGAGTATTTTTCTAATGATCATCCAACTCTATAGCTCACATGAGAAGACAAACTTGCTGAATCAGATTTAAATAGTAAACAAGGGGATAATTTGAACACAGACTATGTTTTTTTTTCAGATAATTTCTGACATTGTTAATCTTTTTACACCTACAATACTGTGCTAATTTCCTTTAGATGATGTCAAAGTTTTTTAGTGTTTGATTCAAAACCTCAGATCTACATTTTCCCTTTAACATCTGTGCTGATTGATTCTCAGTTCCAGTTACCTCTTAAACAGAGCTAGTTGGTACATTGAAAGCTTCTTCTTATTCTGTTTCTTTTTTAGCCTGTACTCTTTTGTAAAAAGCCTTTAATTCCAGTGTAGAAGGTGAGACTAATCTACCAAAATGTCTGTTTTTAAAGGTATCCTGATGCACTTTATCTGGAGGGTTGGTTCTGATCCAAGAATGTGGGCTTTCTTTATGCCATACACAGTATAAAGAGCGGCATCACCATTTAATCTGGTAAAAGTGACCCAACCCCATGTTTCTTATAAAAAATCAGCTGCAATAACAGAACCAAGTAAACTCATACATTCCAAGCTCTAAGGACAGATGAATGAATTATCATTAGTCATTACTTGGTCTGGAGGTTCCTGTCTAGCATATCGAAGACAGTTATAGAAGTAATTAAAAAGAAAAGTAGACATTTGAATTACTAAGTTAATTTCATGTTCGTGCATTAGATATTAAAAGACTTTAAGCTCTGTAAAATTTTCCTTTTTTGGAAAACATGATAATGCAACTTTGAAGCCTATCTGGGAAAAAAACTTTGTTGTTTTCAAAACTTTTTGTTTAGACTGAATTCAATTTATCTTTTCATTAAACTTCAGTGGTGTCATAATGCAATGTACCAACACTGTGATATTTAAGATCAGAAGGCTGACCCTACTGAAAATGATGGGCAATTTTAGCTTTTCCTTTTTTCCTCTTGAAATATTCTGAGTGCTACCTCACCAACACTGATCTGCAGAGAAAATGAGCTTCTTTGAGTCGGGTTTACAACAGCCCATTGTTTGAGCCGTCTCACTCAATTCTCACCTATCAATGCCCTCTTTCTGGTGCGGACCCCCACACAGTCAGCTGTGCAGGACGAGAACTTGGACCAGTTGGTTAACTGGCAGTCATCCTGGCAGGGGAGCTGACAACGCTGAGTGATGGCAGGCATGGCCTTAGCGGACCTCAGACACTCGCTGATGTCGGCCTGCGTCCCGTCCAGCTGGCGGCAGGAAACAGCTGGGACAATCAGTAGAGGATGGGGAGAAAAAATAAAAATTAGAACATTAATCATTATTTGTTGTTTTAACACTAATTGTTGTTTATGAAAATATTGTTTTTGATATAAAGCAAAAAAGGCCAGCGTGCAGTGTGACATAAAACTAGCGTTAGAGCTTTAGGTTCAAATTCAGCTCAAGCCAGTCAATATAACTCCAGTTCAGACTAGCATTTGACACAGTTAATGCACTCATTGATCATCTGGAAGAATAGAGGGTACTGCCTGTTATTTTGTTAAACTTCTTATGATCCTATTTGTGAGAAGAAGATTATTTTTGTTCTGTTTGTGTCCTATATATCTGTGTAAACAAACATGAAGTGTGGTGTTATCCAGGGGTCAATTATCAGGTCGCTTTTATTGAACATCTGAATAATCCCACATTTTGAAAACCGGAAGTCTGTTCCCTAAATCAGCCTCCTAAACAAACAAACTGGCAGAATGAAGAGCGATTAATGTCATAACAGGGGACAGCAAAACAGGTGCATACTCTTTGATTTTAATAGGTTAGATTGAACTGTAATCGGGTTCAGAGTTTTTTGTTTTTACAAAACAGGTCTCTGTAAACTTGCAAAATTGCCCCACTTAATCACCAAACAATAAAGCAACACCAGCCTCAAAAGCAACCAAAGTAAAGTTGTAACACTAATCATTTGCAAACACAATTCATAAACAAATGAACAAAGATCACAAACAACATGCCACGACACCTCAAGCATTGGCTGATGGGAGTCTAAATAGCTGCTCTTTAATTTGTTGCAATAATTAGACAAGTTTCTGTGTTTTATATAGCTCCTATAAAAATACTTTTTATCATAATAAATATTTGCCAAAAAGAAACACATTTGTAAAGAATAATTATTAATAAAAACTGCTAAAAACTACGACTATTATTTGAATTATGTCACAATGATGAATGTAAATGCTGACACAACTTTCCTTACTTGGTATCCGATGGCATCGGGTGATAAAGTTCTTTTAGCCACACAGCCAACACCACAAGTGCCTTTTGGTAATTATGCTTTTAAATATACCTTTTACTTACTCAGCTACTGAGGTGGTAACAATACCTTTAATTAATAAGTTAAAAATGTGGAGTTTTCAGCTCTACTCAAGTTTTAGCACATCTAACGTGGCTGTGACATCCTATGTCTATCGTTTGGGTTTTAAAATATGCCCTTAATGAAGATTTATTTACACTGCTAAAATCATTTTAGTTTTAGATTGAAGCCACCGTAGATTTACACTAGATTTGTTCGTTATTAGCAGTCGAAGGTCAGAACTCTGAGCTACATTATTTAGGAGCTTTGTGGAAGAAATCAATTTGAATAAAACTGTAATGACAGACAGATTATGATAATTTACTTTTAATGAATGTCAAAGAGGCGATCTTTATGTCAAGAGGGTTTTTTTAGAAAGAATAGCTGGCAGTACATAAAACACTTATGAATTTAAATCAATTTTGTTGCTAATATTGTAATAGACTCTCCTTAAACCACATGCAAAGCTCTATCTCCTAACTATTCTTTCATTAAAAGATGATAATTTTTTTGTAGGTCTTTTAATTAATTATTCCAATAATTTAACAGGAATCTTAACAGCTAAATTCTTAAAAAGATTGGAAATGTGATTAGCTTGATCAAGGGTAACTTAGCTTTAAGGATTTATGCAAATATCACACAAACTAAAAACATATACAGATAAATTTTTTTTTGTATATTTCTTACCATGAACAATAAGTGGCCAGAGGACAGAATAACAACATGTTTATATTTCATTCCACTTTTGCTGCTAATCTTTGACATTAAACATTAATCACCATCAAAATACTTTCAGTATTTATTGCATAAAAAACCTTAGCAGATTCTTACTAATAGTCAGAGTAATTAAACAGCCATTTGTTTAGGATCAAATGTCTATGATGTAGGCAAGCCAAACCCCCTGACGTTGTATGTCTTTAGATCCACGGCGCGACCACGTTACTGGCGTCTTTGCACTGTGACCTCGAGGTCTGTTAGGCGGGACATCCTGGTCTTCAGCTGAAGCCACATTATGTGGCCACATTTCCTCCGGAGAAGTTTGATTTTTGCTGGCAAAAACAGACTGCTTTGAGCCTACAATTCAGAGCGAGCTGAACAGTGTCTTTTCGTCACGATCCCGCCTGTCTGAAGTAGCTAGAAAAACCATCAGTTTTTTTTTTTGCCCGGTCAACCCTCTGTTTGCTGCCCATGGAACAGTCCTTGCAGGACTGTTGTTTGCCAAGGTGCTGTCGAACCGTGCCCAACTGATTCTGCTGCTGTTTTGAAGCTGTGCAGCTGCAACTAGGCTGTCAGCTGCTGCTCTTTCATTTGTCTTGCAATAAAAATATGGGACCCTCTCAAATCTCACAGTTAGTTATCAAATTAAATTAAAGGGCATGTCATTTTTTATTTTCCATGTTGATTTTTCTAAACAATAAAACAAAAAAAAAGATTTTTTTCTGCTTTTTGACACAAAATATAATAAAGAACTTGTTGAAACTATTAAAATTAAACATAAATGCTGTAGTTAAAGTGTTTATTGAAGACTGAAGATGTTTTACAGACTTATAAGAAGAGCTACTTTTTAATTTGCATGCGGATGTTTGTCACAAAGTTGTTATTGTCATTTTGTCTCTGTAAAGTGCTTGAGATGTTGTGGCGCTACATAAGTAAACTGAATTGAACAGTCGGTTAAAGAGGAGCGTAACTAGAAAGGGAAATTAGTTAGGGAATAACTTAGAAGTAAAATACTTCTGGTTTAAGACTTTTGCATAGTTCTTTGTATTATAAAATGCTTGTTTACAGTTTTTGCCTGCATGTATATTTGCACGGTTGCAGAGAGGATGTTACTCACCATGTAGTAAGTAAGAGGAGTAGTGAGCATCACTGAGATTTAAACATAATTTCACAAATTTTCCAATAAAGCCTTGGAAAATTGTGTTAGCTTATTAAAACTGACTCAGTGCATCTCATTTAAAAAACACCTGAATGAAAAATAAACCTAAGGAGCGAAATTCTGATTGGATCTCATGGGAGGTTTAAAAACAATTATAAAAGGATCTGACACAAATGCGTTGGTGCTTCGATTGGTTTAAAACGCCACCAGTCAATTAGCTTTTAACTGCATCCTCCTGCTCTTTGTTCCCTCAATAAAGGGTGTTACGAGTGCTGCTACAGTATTTCTTTTTGCTGTGACCAGACGTTCTGCAGGGCTGTACCTTTATAGAGAAATCAATCTCCCAGCACATTTTGGTCAAACCCCTGTGGGTACTGCTATTGGTTCGGAAAGCCTCCATCTACCGGTGTGTGAGGTCACGTCTTATTGTTTGTGTGTTTGTGTGGGCTTGAGGGAGAGAAGAGCCTGTGGCTTTGTGTGTTTAATGGAGCTACCACAGGTTTTTTTTTTCTCCCTTAAGGTGAGGGTCTCTAAAGGTAAATATCAAAAAACATCCTGCTGTAATAAGTTATAAGAAATGAGCATCTTATTTGTTCAAAGTAAATAACAAAAATGAAGGGAACAAAAGAGAATGTCTCCTAATGAGTTTAAAAAAGGTCTAAAATCAGTGAAAAGATAAAAAAAGTATTTGAATATGCTGAATATAAAATAGACCTTAAAGCACATTAAAAACAGATTGATCCTATCTGGTAATGATGTTAGCCAGTGATGAAGAAACAGCAAAATAAGAAGTAATAAAAGCTTCGTATTGGAGGTGGAACTGATCATTCTGCGTGACCCCTTGAAATTGGATTTTTATGAAAGCCTCCCAGGACTATATGTTACGGCAAAGCAGTAAGAAATCTGCTTTCTGCTTTTAAGTACTTGTCACATATGCATGAAGTGTGTATAAAATGGGGAATGGACTGGTGTGTTCTGAAGGGAAGGTGCAGAATCTTCTCCTAAATTCCAACAAGAGACATTTGATTAAAATTGCATGACTCAAGCCTGAGGTAGGGGAAATATATAATCAGAGAAACAACTCTTGACTGCCAAACCAGCCTCAAGAGGCACACATTGAAAAGTGAGAATGTTTCAGTCCAAATCTCAAGAGAGCTTTGCGATATTCATGAGAGCTTTACCCTGAATTTTGACTGTCATATAAGAGAACTAGTTCTTTCCTTAATCTAAAACATTATCTTGGACTGAAGTAGTTAGAAAAAAAATCTTGAAAAAAAGAGGTAAAAATATCTAAATTACCTCGAGTCTGAAGTCCTGGTCCACATGTCTCTTGGGCACCAGGAGTGTCCTTTCTGAGGAACCATGGAACCAGCTGACACTTCCTCCATTTGTGAGTTTTCCACCTGACAAAAGGTCAGACATATGAATGTTATTGAAAATCAACACAATTATAGCAGTGACACAAACTATGAGAGAAAAAAATGAAAACAGTCCATGCACTAATTATTTGTATTATTACTGCCATAATCAATTGGACAGAGTTGAAAGAACCTCTAACATGCAGCATATCTGTTGCTATTAGTAACTGGAAAGTGTCAACTCTTACAAAGATTTAAAGGTAATATTTTTAAATTTAAGAAGAAGATTATCAGTTTAAAGTTTAATTAAAAATAGCAGTACTTCTACCTGAAACCAGGACAGACTTTTGGGACTTCACAGTCCCTTTCCTCCTCAAGCACCAATGGACACTCCTGCCCCCCGTTAGAAGGCATCTGGATGACAAGCCGTCTCCTTGATTGCTTTGTCTTTGCAGCGTCGCCAACTGAGGAGAGAATAAGAAAAAAAAAGGAAGGCAGGGAAGAATTAAGTCTACTTGGACATCTGTTACACATCTCACAAACCAAATTACTTTGAAACTCAGGTCAACAATAACGCATCAAACAATAAACTGACCTTGATTATGACTATGTTTCCATCTATGGAAGTTATCCTGAAGGATTTATGGTGAATTATCTCATTAAATTCAAACAAACCTTTGAAAAGACCTGAATCTTGTATATGAACTCTGTTCACCATTTTCTACATTACCATAATACAATTAAAATGCACTCTAGATATTTATATTACAATTTCATATAGTTTGTTTATCAACAAATAAATAGTGATGATCTTAAGCTGCTAGCTTAGCACTTCTTAACAGCCGGAAGAGTGACAGTCTGACCAGAGATCTCAGCTGAAAAGGTTTTTCTATCATCACATGAAAACAATAACACTATGTACTCTCTGACACTTGTTCCCTCTGGCAAGCTGATTTGCTAGACATACTAAAAGAGGTCACCCTAAAGGTTGTCTATTGTGCCAATCTGTCACATTAATTATGTTAACAAGAAGTGAGTGAGGAAGCAAACGCCTGAGGCTCAGGTCTAGGCTGCAAACAAAATTATATATATATTTTATGTAAGGAAGAGTTGGATGGGACCAGCTATGCATTAAATATATATCAATATACCTGCATCACAGTTGACTGGACATGCTGTCCAGTCACTAAAAGGGGTCACAATACACTCCTTCTTGCAGGGAAGCTGACATGGCCGCATCGTGCTCGGGCGAGGGCCTTCTGGACACCTGTAACACACAATAAATGTGAAACTAATAAGAGACACATACCCATTAAAAACTAAGGGGTGCAGATGACGTCCTATGTTCCATTTTTTATGTTTTGAGAAGGAAAAACCTGCAAACCTTTGGCTGCAAAATTTTGAGCTGGTACTGAACAATAAAACCTCCAAATGATGAAGAGATAATAGCAAGTTTAGTTTCCTTTTCTTTCCTTTAGAGTCAAAAAGTAGATTAAGCTCTTACTGGGTTCTCTCACCTGGTTGATTTGCTTTGTTTTTTTGTCACCTATATATGTTTCAAATGAATCTAATTATTCTATCGAAAAAGATAACCTGAGGAAATTCCAGATACTATTTTTAAAAACTATTTTTGCAACCACCCCACACCATAATTTTCCACAACCGAAAGCTTTGTTACTGGCAGAGGATCTAAGTAGTTTTAACAGGAACAAATCAAATAGTCAACTCTGCAGAATTGTCCATTAAAGGGCAAACAGACACGTTTGCCAACAACATACATTGTTTTTGCCAAGAAGTCTTGTTACAGCATGGGACATGTTGAACTGACACACATTTCCTTAGTTTTGTGCAGTGTTAACATAAACTATAGGGTCCACAGGTTAGAGCTGCGGAAGTTTTGTATTTGATGTAATATTTTTCCAATAATGATACAACTGTCAGACTGAAGAGCTTTCTCTGTCCCAGATAAAAGTGATCAAATCATCCTGCTAAAGAAGGACAAACAATTGATTTAATAAAGCATGAAAAACACAACTGTTAAAGTTATATGTTTTCTTTAAAAGCTTGTATGCTAATCACCTTTTTGTAGACATCATCGCTATGCAATGCAAAAGCTGAGATGACATCAATCAAATCTTCAACGCACAACTGATCAGACATATCTTACTTTTTTGGGTGGGAGTTTTTTTGTTGTTTTAACTACTTTTTCCTCCTCAGCCTGAAAAAGCATCATTTCAATTGTAAAAGCAGAGGTGAAAAAGGCTTAAACAAGTCTCAAAAAAAAAAAAAAACAACTAAACACCAACAAACAAACAAAAAAACAGCTAAAAACATAAGACCTTCAAAAGGCTCTACTTCTGTCAACATGATTAACATTATCAAATGAGTCTGAGACTAAAATTAAAATGTGCAGATATATGTGCACCATAGAGATGGATATGTCATGGCACAGCCATGGATTAGAGAAACTGCAGTTTGAATTGACCAGCTCACCATCATAGAATCCACTATGAATTTTTCCCTTCACTGTTTTATCCTTCAACATGATGACCAAAAACATAAATATGCAGTTGAACCTTTTTTATAGCTAAAAGGAGTAATGGAGCAGACTATATAGATGAATTCATTAGACTGTTGATGGCAACATGAAGCGTCTAGCAAAATAATTTCAATTTCCTGCACTATCTATCTATTAGTGGGGAAGGGTCCTATATATTTGTTTTTATTGAAAACAAAACTAAATAGTTTGCCAATTATATCAATAAAACTATTGGATTTAACAATTGTAATCTTGCTTTCGAACTTTTGGCCTTTGATAAAATAAATATTTGGCATTATCAATGTTGGCATCCCAGGAAGTGTTCGACATATGAGGAGTAAAGCGGCATCAGAATATAAACGCCTATAGTCAAAAGGATTCAGCTATCACTAAGCAATAATCCCTTTGAAGCCACAGAATATGGGGTCAAGCCGATGTATTTCAGGCAAGGATGGTGGTTAATCTTCCATCATTTAAGCACCTTAGGTCTCCTTTGGATACCACTGGAACAAGATAAATAGGTCACGATAGACTTGCTGGTAGACATCAAGTAATCTTATATCTCTGGGTCTGTCTAACTGGTCCACCAGGTTGCTGTTTCATGTCCTCATCTTCTGCCTGATTCTGTCATCATCTGGGTCAGGGTTAATGTTGTTGAGAATGAGCACCCTCCTCTCAGCACTCGACACTCATTAGCACTTTGCGATCAGTAGAATGATAACGAGCCAGGCAGTCGAGCTGAATGTACAGGCAACACAGGGAGATGTTTACTGTTTATAACAAAAGTCAGAGCTAAAAACCCTCTCAAGTGGAAAATACCTCTCATAGCTTTATAAAAGTGAAAAGGTCTGTAAAACAAAAACAAACTAAAACCCAGCTGATGTACAGTAGCAAAGTTTCTTCTCCAAGAACAAAGAAGTAAGTAAACAGGTGTCTCTCTTCAGTTATATTTTTTATAAAAAGGGAAAACATTTGGAAACAAAGACTGTACAATAGATCCCATAGAAAATCTGAATCTAGTCTAGAAAAATCCTGATCTACTTTATAGATACTGTTAAAAAAGAGCAAGAAAGAAAATAGAGACATTTTATACCATAGTTTAAGATTCAGATTCAAAACTGGTCAATTTCCTATTGAATTAAACCGTCATCCAGCTTTCATATCTTAGAATAATGTTTTTCTTTCTAATAAATACATTTAAAGAAGCAACATTCAAAAGAAACAAAGCTACTTCTTAAGGGTGCATGTTTTATTGTTCCTGTTTCAGTTACTTGGTGTTCCTTACCATCTCATGTTCCTCTGAAGCTTTCAGGAAAACAACTGTATTGACTGTGGTTTTAAAAGCCACAAAGTGCATGTATTTACTTGAGTCTGTGTGATTTATCGGGTCTCTAATGAATTAAATCTCAATCTAGCTTTACTGCTCTTACAACTTCAGGCAGTCGAAGTTCTATAAATAGTTAATCAGGTGGGGTTAAAATCAGTATTAACAGAATTTAGAAGCAATATCTGAGTTTTTATGAGTAGAAAAGATCACAAATAATATCTAGTTGGAATTCCATTTGTCAAACTTCTGGGTCTCTTTTGTCGAATCTGCAGAAGGCTGTGAACATAAATGACTATTTTAATGTTAGTTTTTAAGAAGGTTCATTCCCTTCCCCCACAGAAGTTGCATTCAAAAAGAAACCCGTTTGTGCCAATGTTCAACCCGAATAAAAGTCCACTGAATCTGAGGTTCTGGCACATAATGGAGAGGTGGATGAAAAAATGTATGTGATGAAGAGGAAAGCAAGCTCAGTGAAGTGAGCTGTTTTATTTAAAGCCTGATAATTATTTTCCCCTTCATCAAACCAGACTGTGACACCTTTTGAAAAATGATGTGTTTAGTTTGGCTGCTGATGGTTTTTACGAACTTAAAGCTTGTGGGAAAATATGCAATCATCTTGTGAGCACAGTACAGCATATATTTAAAGGGCTATCCTTTATTCCCCAAAAAAGCTATTTTACACAGTGTTGTGCTTATTATTCTTTTAGACATTTCGTGATCGAATCCATCTTAAAACTGGAATAAGAAATAATGTGAAGCAAAACTGATCACATACAGATGTCTATTGCTTCTGTCTTCGAATGATGCTTTTGCTGAACCCGCACCTGTTACACGGCAAGTTCGCTTTTCTTTAAGCGTAAGGGTAGAGCTGGACAATATTTTAATATCAATACATACCATGATATGGTTTCATTCAATACTGATGATATGGCTTTTACACACATTTCCAATATTCAATACACATCACAGTCTGTAAACATAGCATTGGTCGCTGACTGACGTTCCAGGTTTTCATGCAGTTTTATGTGTTTTTGGTTTTCAAAGATAATATTTATTAAATGTTATGTTGGAGGATTTCTATAAATATTGCAAAATATTGTATACTCATCTGTTGTAGGCCTTCTTGCCTGGCTTTCTAAGGCTTTTATTTTTCCTACATTGAATATCGAAACAATATCGTATTGACCAAAAATTAAGAAATGTATCCTAATACAAATTATGGACATATCGCCCGGGCCTAAGTAGGGGTATCAGCCAAATAGTGAAAATAGTATGACGGCATTTATTATAACAGTTGAAAGTATTAAAAATAATGATAAAAAAGAAAATTAAATTAGATTAAATTAAAAGAATTAAAGCAGAAAGTAGATTAAAGACACAAATAGTTTGCTATACACATAATATGTGACCTTTGACATTTCTGGCCTTCTCCACTATAGAAGACATAGACTAACTGAGGTCTGAACACCCTTAAGTGTAAACACGCAGTTAAGTTTCATTATATAGCATTCATGTAATACTTTGGTGTGAATAGCTTCAGACTGTTGATTTATTAATCTACAGTCACTAAACATCACATAAGCAATAAAAAACTAGGTGGCCCCCTCCTAAATGAGACGGATGACTGTCTGTGGCGAATGTTCGTCTGGCTGCTTCTATCAACACTAATGTTGCTCTACTGTGTTAATTCAGTACAAATACACTCTTTGTTAATTTCCAATACATAGCATGCCTAAAAATGGATTATTCTGGATGTTGAGCATGACAATCAGCAAATCATCTTTTTTTTCTGGCTTAAAACAATAATCTGCAATCATTTTAGATCAAAGTGCAGATGTCTGAGCTAAATGCAGGGTGGCATATCATGTAGCATCTTAACACTGTTAAATAGCAGTATTGTTATACTATTTTGAAAGGTTGAGAGGGATTTTAAAATGTAGTTGCAATATTTGGAGATTTTTATTCCACAGTTTCTTGTTTGTTGGAACATACCCTCAAGTCTAATGTAAACTTTTTAAAGCAGAAAGATATCGAAGTTTTAACGATTGCAATGGAATTATTAACCAGTTTCATGCAGAGGTAAAAGAAAACTGTTTTATTTTCTGAATACAGTAACAACCTGAATATTCAGAGCACTACCCTGTCAGTGGGGGTATGAAGTTGGTTGTATTGATGTAACCTATGCATCTTTTATCACATTTTGCTTCCTGCCATTGCATTTCTCTGTTTTTGCTAGTAAATATCATTAATCTTTACTTATTGTGATTTTCCTATTTCTATAGGGAGCTTGGGGTATTTCAACCCAGTGGCATTGGGTCTTTTTCCATATCATTTGTATTTAAAATGCCCGACACTTCGGTAAATCTCGGAAAAGAAACTGGATTTAAATTACTCACAACTTTTAGTAAACAATGCAGCTGCAGAAAGACTTTTAAGTTTCATGATTTTGAAATAAATAAACAAAATGTTTCAGATGACCTTGTGTTTTGGTTAATTTCTATAAATCAAATGATAATTCAATTCGACAAGAGACCATTTTCTGTAAAAAAAAAAAAAAGACTTGATGCATGAGCTGCAAAAAGGATGGAGATTTAAAGCAAAGAACTGTGAGTAGTTATAAGTGCACAGACCAAAAGAAAGCCCTGCTGGGAAAAGATAAAGCTAATTAATTCAATTATCAGAATTTCGAGACCACAAAACAGAAATCTGCTTTATGTAGCTCTACTTGAAACAGTTACACATTTTCAAGTAATAGTTCAGCACATTTTGATCCTTTATCTTAGGAGTTTTTATTTTAGCAAAGTCAAAAAACAAACAGCCTCAAGACAACATGGCAGAGGCAAGGTTTGCAGAAGTGAAGGCTGATGCTGTCGAAATTAATAACTATGAATCATTCAGTCCCCGTTTTCACAAATTCCAATGTTATTATACAAACCCCCATTTGGTAGCAGTCGGCTCACAGACTGTCAAAATCAATAAGCCAACATTGTTGTTTTTACCCCCCTCCCACAATAACAGCTTTCTTGATAGGATGATAGCAGACCAAGCCTGAGGCACTGACATATTTTTCTCTGTTGTGTCCCACGTTTTCATTGGGCTTTGACAGAAATGTGTGTTTTTTTGGTCTGTGTGTGTGGCAAGAGAGACATGCCCTCCATGAGGTTCATTGCCTTAGGTTGTGTGTGTGTGTCAATGGGGGGGGGGGGTTAGAAAATCTCAGACCCATCTGTGGATGAGATGGGTCACATCTGCATTAGCAGGGTGCAGGAAGCCACGTTTGTTCCATGAAGATGCCAAGAATGAACTGATCAACAATACCTGGTGGTTTGATAGTGCCAGCTGATACATGGTACAAAAAAATAAAAGGAAAGAAAAAGAGGTTTTTGAAGCAACAGATGGTCAAAACACAAAAGCATAGTCATCTACATAAATTCTGACAAACATCCAGTCATCTTTTAAAGTAGTCTTTAATGTTAGTTTTCATCTGTTGTTCATAGAGGTTTCAAGTTATTCCCACTCATCTTTGTTTGGTATCTCACTCTTTTTTGTGAGCTCCAACACTGAGCTATTACTCTACATTAGGAGACTACAAAACAGAACTTGGTAAAGAACATCCCTTCAAAGCGTGAATTTAACAGGTGTCAAGCAGAGAGAAATTAGGAATGACCTTTAAATATTGCTTCCCATCAACCTCCTGTTGAGATGCCCAAATACATATTAAAAAAATAGAAAACACTCAATATAACAATCAGTTTACCTCATAGAAAATGTCTCAATAAGATCACTGAGGTCAGGCAGGAAAACTAGTGTTTGCACACTGCTGATGTGTTTGCATTGGACACACTAATAGGACACTTTGTTTGTTTCTGCTCTCTGCAGTGATACGTAACTACGTTCTGAGGCCATTTTAGAAAATGCAGCAATTACTTACCAAGCTTACTTGTAGGTAAAAGGTAACATGCATTTAAAAACATGGGAATTTATGTTTATGCTTTGAATTCAATGAGCATTTAATATAGTAAACCTAATAATCTTCCTTTAAAAAAATCATAGAAAATGTAAACAAATATCAGATTTTTCCTGAAAACTTAAAACAATTTTCTGTGTCCCAAACAATGAATTCTTGCATTGTTCATTGCAAGCTTTCTGACTTGTTTACATGTCTACGAAACTCTTATTTCAAATAACTGTAAATCAGGATTAATGTTACAGCTTTCCATGTTAAAGACTTCTTCCTGTTTACTTAATCAACTCGTGCTGCAGTGAAAAAAAAGCACAACTGGCCTGATAGATCAAGCTGATAAAGCTCAGGTTGCCCTGATGAGTAATTAATTCATGTGGAAGGGTTTTATTGTTAGACTCCAAAAGAACAAAGTTGTACTATACAGATTTTTCTATAAAAAAGCTGGAACACTGCTAGTGACTGCAACATAAAGAAAAGTACATCTGAAGGCTGAAAAACATCCACTGGGTGTAAAAAAAAAAACAGCATCAGTCACATGATCCAACAGAAACTAACTAATCTTAAGCTCCAACATCTACATAAAGATATCTCCATAACAGCACTCTCAGTAGTTACAGTGCTGCTCGAATCATCGCGATGCATATAATCATATAGTAGTCTCATTTATTTGGGGTTTTCAGTTATTTATTTGAAGAGATCTAATTTCAGGTAGGAATGATTATGCAATATACCAGGGGTCACCAACACGTCGCCCGCGGGCACCCAGTCGCCCGCAGAGCCCTTTTCGGGTGCCCGCGGAGCAAGTT
>JAUZNJ010095561.1:0-21872 GCA_034780135.1 Jordanella pulchra
TTAAAACAGTCCATTTTTTCCCTTCCAACCATGCCTGCTATCAGCAGTAAAATGTTGTTTCACTTGATGAATTTCCTCCTGAAAATATTGCACTATATGTACTTAAACTTCATGGCTGCCAATAATGGTGAGCAGGACTGTATGTAGGTGACAAGTTATATCTGAGGCCACCTCCTCTGCTAAATGATGTTTTTTTCAGGTTAACAAAGATGGCTTCCTTTACCCCTCGCTCAAACCATCCGTCTTCCTTGGCTAGAAAATGGACGTTGTTGATAGTTGGGTAGAGACATGGATGAAAACATAGTACTGGAGAACATGGCAGACAATGGATCATGTTCTGAGACGCATTACATTCCCACTTATTTTCTTTATAAGACTTTTAATTTTGATTTTGATTACGATTATGATTAAGTATTCAGCAACACAAGCAGGACTCCTGTTTAATTGAATCTATATTATCTGGTCTGAAATTTTAATTTATAACAAGACTAGACTGTCATTATTTTTTATTCTCTCTTTATTGACATAGTGAGCAAAAGAAAAAAATAAACCATGTTTGATTATGCATTTAACTTTTTCAAGAATAATTTTTCAAAGTTAATTTTTGGGTTGTTTAAAACTTAACCTTTATTTTACATTTGTACTTGAGGACAACGTAAGGCCTGCACTGTTTCACTTTTACTAAAATAAAGGAGTTCAAAAGCAATGCATTTCCAACAATGTGAATAAAAAAAAAAAAAAACTCAAAAGCCTCTCAGATATCAGTTTTTTCTTTAACAGGTGTGAATATCCTAAAATATCCAAGTTTAAATCTATTTCAGACTGATGTGACATAAAGTCTGACCTGTCTCTATGGCTATACAAGACATGCAACATTTTTGAGTCCAGCAGAAATCTAGAAATATCTTTTACATTTATGCAACAAATGATATGCCCCTAATAGAACAAGCTGGTGGACAGGTTTAAAGGAATATGCGCTTACATTACCTATTACACCTGCTGCACGATTCAAAGTTATTTTCAAAAGATTAAAAGAAACTGCCTTAGTAAACCTGCAGCTATGGAGTATGGAGTAATACAGGGGACTAATACCTCAGCTATTACTGAGGTATTTTACTGTTAGCTAAGAAGAACTATATGGCAAGATGTTATAAAGCAATGAAATCATACGATCTGTTCCTGTGGCTGAATCTTTGAACTACATGCACTTTAAATCATTTGTGTAAATGCAATGCTCATGCCCAGACCTTAAATTCTATTCATTATTTATGTTCAGCAGAGGGAGAAACCTGGATGTAAGTACCTTTTATAGGTTTAAACATGTTTTATAATTAAGAAAAAACAGTTCTCAGTTGATGTATTTAATGAACAGGATACAGTATAATGTATGACCAGCCAATAAATGATAAGGTAGATTATACAGGAATATTGTCAGACTCTGGTCTCGGGTTGATTGCTTGGTGCATCTCTGCTACTTCCAATAATGATAAGATTACATTTTTACTATTAGTACCTGCTGGAAGCATTCAGAAACAAAAGATCCATTATGTGTAATTCCATTTTGTTTAAGGTTTTTTTGTAGACATCTATTACTTTCACCTGAGTGACTAAGAACTGTAGCTACTCTATAATAACCAAATGACTCAGTCAAACTGAAAGCTTCAGCCCATGTGATGGCCAAATCCATGGCCACACTTCTTTGTTGGTAATTCTTATACACAATTTATTTGTTTCAAACAAACACAACAACATTTTAGATTCAATAAGAACCTTTACTAGTTGATTTGGATGCATCTGCAGCTCACACATTTAGTTAACATGTGTATTTAATATCAATTTAAAGTTTATTTTGTTTGCTTCAGATTAACTCTTTGTTTTTCCTGCCTTGGAGTTGCCAGACAAAAGGACGGAGGCCAGGGCTCAGCTGGATCAATGCTAGAGTTTAAAGTTTAATACTTTTTTGAGCTTCATTTTTCGGTGTTTAGTTTAGCCAAATTTAGCTATACTGTTGTTTGTTTTGCGTTAGTTGTCTTCTGTTTAGTTACCTTATTGTGTCTTAATTGGTCTGATCAGCCAGTATATAAACCCCTGTTGTTGGGTTGGTTGGGTTTGTTTATGCAGAAAGTTTGAATTGAATTGAATTGCAGGTTTTTTTTGTTTTTTTTTGCTGAGTTCAGTTTAGTTTCTTTGTCCTCTATCATGAGCTCAGTCATTTATAATCTTTGGGTTAAAATAATAACCCCTTTATTTCTAATATGTCCTGTGACTCCTCCTGTTTTTAACTCGGTCCATCACAGCCCACAACAGTTATATTGTCAAATATTATGTTCGGATTTTGATAAATTCTCAATTGAAAAAAAAAAAAACAAAACAAAAAATAAAAACAAATACATTTTTTCAAAATCAAATGGACCACTTTCTCATTGGAAAATTAAAAAATAAGGCTTCAAACCTTTGAAGCAGGAGTTCTGGGCTTACATTAGACTTTGTGGCTCCTTGCTCCACTTTTTGCTGCAGAGGTTTTGCAGACCGGCTTAGTGTCGTTGTCCTGCTGGTTGATCGATTGATAGCATATAACACATCTGATCGTCTGGTCGGTGCAATGACTGCAAGGTACTCAGGTCATCCAACTGTGAAACAAGTAGAATAACCCCCCCCAGCATGAACTCATTCTAAAGATCTGGACAAACTGCTACTGGGCCGGAAAGCAGAAAAGCATGACCTGTTATCTGTGCAGTTTTCTTTATAGGTTAACCATAAAACTGCTTCTGTTTTTTTTTTTTGTTTTTTTTTAGAGAAAATAGATTTTTTCCTGGGAATCCTTCTTAACCAACAGTTTTTAATTAGCCTTTGCTGTACCAAACAGTTTGGATGTGGTCCCTTTTGGGGAAGGAAATTCGTTTCTTGGCATACATTTTTATTTTGTTATAGTTGCAAGTAAAGTTAAAGAATATCGAACCATGGAAACGGCAGTTTTCTACAATCACCAAAGTCTTTTCAACCAAACCTCGACTCCGAGGAACTGTTGATGCTTCCTGTCGATCAGTCGATGGATGCATGGGACTCCCGGCGTGTGGAAGCTGCTTACGCAGAGTGAACTTTGTTTTTTTACACAATGCTAATATTAAGATAAGATTCACGCAAAAGATCACCCAGCACACATTATTACAATTAAATATGTCAAATAATATCCAAAATCTTACAAAGTTATCTGGTATAATGTGGCCTTTTTATTTTTTTTCTCACAGCTAAACGTATGTTTTCTCGCCAACTGTTTTAAATAGAAGCAATGTACTCAGGCAAGGTTCACTAACCCGGCGGCTAACTTTTGCTTTGGCCTTCAACTCAGTTTTTATCATTGTATTTTGTTAGTAATGGGCAGTAAAACTAAACTTGGCAGTCTGGACCCTGACATCATCTTACACATCATCTGGCCCAGATTATTAGAGGCTCTGACTAATGATAAGAAATACCTTCCTCTGATTATAGCCAGAAACTCAGTGGTACTGTTGTTCTTAGCATTTAACTTCAACAACAGCCTAAAAAAGAATCAAAATGCTCCATTTATTTGGAAAAAGAAAGAACAACAAAAATAAGTCCAATGTGAGAAAAGGTTAGGATATCATCTGAATGGTTTTACTGACATTGGTCGGAAATTATTTTAAACACCAATAAGATCATGTTTATGAATATTAATCAGCAATTAATACTGAGTTCTATTTAAGATTTAATTTCGTTATTATAAAATACTCATTTTCTAACATGTGAATCCTGGAAAAAGTGATTGTTATAAGTCAGCCACCGTAGTAAATGCAGCTCTCTCACTAATATGTATTCCCAGACTTTTTTTAAAAGAAAAATGAGTTACAGAGTTAATATCTTTAAGTATTATCCTCATTTATTTATGTAGAGTGAAAATGCGCGGTTTCCTCACCTGCACTAAATTATTTCTCTTTGCTTTATGATTCTTTTGACACTTTTGTATTTGAGTTATTTCATCCAAATCTCTACTCCCTTGAACTGGATAATTCCATGGTTTTTTTTTTATCTTTCCTGTTTTTCAATTTCTCAGCTTTTATTTCAGACATTTCAACTGTTCCACATACATTTTAATATAATCTGATCCCACTGTTTTTTTTGTTTTTTTTTTTGCTGTTTTTCTGGAATTTCCAAAGGCTCCACATAAAAGAGCAGTATGTTTATTTTTATGGTTTAAATTTTAGATCTAAAGTTTCATCTCAAAGCCTCCCTGCTTCCAATAAACCTCCTTATTTCCTGCTCTTCCATAATAAATTAACCTGACAGATGTAGCTAAAAATTTTTTTGGGTGAAGTAATTCAGGTATAATATCATTTCGAATTCCTCATTTAAGGTGCTATTTTCAGATCTGTTTCAAGATCTGCGTTTCCATCACAGACTGATGAACCAAAACACCTGTAGTGTTTGGACCAGAACAGGTGGAGAGTTTTTCTTGTTTTGCCTGATGTGTCAAACCTTTGGCTCTGTTTAGATTTCACCTAAAGTTGGTGAAAAACAACAGCTTGATGTGTTTAGTTAGAACTGTCATTGTTCATTATTCTGGCTTGTGGAGATTAACACAGGACCCTCAGACTTTGGAAAACGTATTTATCTAAACCAATTTTGCTTCATACAACCTCGAGTTTACAGTTTCCAACTGTTTCTCTACATCAAGGTGTTGTAATACAGCTCCAGTTTTATTACTCTGAATGTAATCTATAATAAATCCATATATTCAGCATAAGAAGCTCCATTTGTTTCTGTTTTTCAACTAATTCCAGCTTGCTAAGTCTTATAGGTATTTTTAAATCTTGAATGATTCCTCAGTATTTACCTTCTAAAATTAGAAACTGAGTTTTGATGCCACTGTCTCTTTCTATCTCATTTTCTTTGCCACCTTTCTATCTAATCTACTCTTCATTGCCCATCATACAGTAACATGTTATCTACAGCACACTAGCCTTAGATTAGTTCTTATTTTAATTTGTTATCTTACTTTACCAGGATGCAGCCATTAATAAATCCACCATTAATCCCCAGCACTTATATCTTCCCTAACATGATCGAGGTCTTGACTTGATCAGACATACCGTTAAAGTTCGTGTCTATATACATTTTTTTAGACTTTCCTACATCAGCATTGAGCTACTTCTGTCTTCATTTTCAGATTAGACTCTGGGCCTGTGCTTATTTTTCTTCCTAGCCTTAAATATACTCAGGAATCCTTTTGGTGTATACAGCACCTTGTCAAACCACTTGAACTATTTCCTGTTTTGTCACATTACAAATAATCGCACATTATTAAAAAAAAAAATCCGTAACATACATTAGCATCCTGTCTCTCTATGTTTATACTTGGTTGAAGTTGGTTGAAAGCTGAAAGTATTTCAGGGTGACGTCTCTCCCCGCTTTGCAGACGTTTACAGACTGAAATGTTGTCAGACTAAGTGAAATCCATCTGTGACTAATTGTGCTCTTCCTTCAAACACAGATTGATGATTTGATGTTTGACCGCATCAAGTCTTTAAACGGGTTTTCTGCAGGCAACTGTTTGAATAAAATTCACAATTTGATTTCAGTTACATAAATTAAACTGTTATGTTGTTCTAAAAACTTTTTTGTTTATTTCAGGTAAGAAAAAAAAAACATTAACTGCAGAATCAAAATTCAATCTTACAAATCTAAACCCCTGACAAATAAGAAACTCAAATTTCAATATTTTTTGCCACATTGGATAAAGAGAACTGCCATTAAAAAGAGCTACCTGCTTGTTCAGTGTAATTAAACAGTCACAGAAACTTTACACTATATCAAAACATTTGGATTAGATCACATATAGAAGTAAAAATGTATTAAAATACATTTATTCATAAAAGAAAAGGAAAATCTGAAATAATTTTGTTCAATTAAATTCAAAAATACCTTATTGATCCTGAAGGGAAATTAAATTAATTATTTTACTAAATTACTGAACACATTTTATCATTATAAAACTTTGAATTACTTAGATTAGGTTCACTTAAAAAATAAAATGTCCTAAAAGAACAGAAAATGTCCTTGTAATTTTCTTACAGGAACTTTTCTGTTTTTTTGACAAAGCTTTTGGCCCACAGGTCTTAAGTTTGACACGTGTGTCAGAATAGGTTTGGATCTAAATTATTCCTTCGTACTTCCAGCTGTTAGCTTAATATTGGAAAGTGAATCTTTAGCCCAGTCAGCTCCTAACATTTTCAACATGATGCTGCCCCTACTGTTTCCACCATAGGTATGATGAGTTCAGGTTGATTATAACCCCTCTGTCTTCAAAGAGTTTAATTATATATAAAAATAGAAGAAAGATGAATAAAAAAAATACAATGTAAACAAATTAATCAATGGAAAAAAAACAGGCAATTAAAACACAGTGAAAACAAATATAAGCTGCTGAATCAACCATAAATGCGATACTTTTTTTTTTCAGTCCATGTAAGATTTTTGGTATAGTCCTCCTTCCATGTGCTCGTTGTGTTCTCTGTTTAGCTTGTTGCAAACTGCAGCCAGGACGTCTTTCAGCTATGCCTTTTGTTACCTTCTATAAAGACTAATGGTTATCCTGTCAAATGATTCACCTACCTGAGCCGTGGATCTCTGCAGCTCCTGCAGAACTACTATGAGTCTGTCAGCTGCTTCTTTGGTTAATGCATACCCTGCTCAGCCTTTGTACATTTTACAATGTATTTAAACACCATTTGAACCTTGAAAATACTGAACAACAAAACAAAGGACCAGAACTGTTCTAAGTAAGGATGCATCAAGAGAGAGATGTATGTATAGTGGGTTACATTAATTGATTCACTTTACTGTTTACAATACTTTGATTTTTGACTATTGTTTCTATATGTTTGTATCTATATGCCCACAAATAATTATTGAACTCATCTACAATCTGGATGGAACTGTTGAATGCTGCATAAAACTCAGCAGTTGTTTTACTGTCAAGTCACCATCGATGATCTCATCCTTCGCCCACATCAGGTCACTAAAAGTTCAGCACAATGGCACACAGCCATTCTTTGAAGTTGGTCATAAACTTGACTGTGTAATATGGGCATAAATGGGAATCTGACTTCAGCAAACTTTATTTCCAGGATTACAAGCTGATCTTCATGTTGACGACCCTGTTAAAGCAGAGTCGGGGATCATCTGTATTTGCTATAAAGTACAGCTTACCATCATGTTCTTCTTCTCTGGCTGTCCATCAGGCTCATTTGGATCTGGCAGCGCCTGGGGTTCACTGACCCAGCGGGAAAACATAAAACGGGAGGAAGTAAAGTCAACAGAAGTCAGGTCTCGGGACACTGTGGAAGAAGAACAAACAGAGTGATAGTGGGTAAAGGATTCCCACACATTTCAAAATAAAACGATCAACAGATATGAGGGCATTTTATAAAAGTTGTAGTTTTCTCATTTAAGTTTGCATTGTTTTCATATTTATATAAAGATTTGAATAATCTTTGGCTGAAAAGCATTACATCACCTCCAACATGGTGCAATGCTTCTTCACTCCTCTGGCTCTTGTTCCACTTATAGACTGAAGGACATTTTTTTTTTTTTTACTGTCCTGGCAGAGATAAGTGTCTGTCCTCCGTGCCCGTCTCTGACTTCTCCAAACCTCTATAAACATAGGCCTTATCGCAGCCATTTACAACTGTCATCATGCCTCATGAAGCCTGAGTGCTGCTAAGGTGCATTACAGGTCACCCTGTAAAACAGAGGCTCACATTCCTGACAACCATGACGCTCTTTCTTGCATTTCTTGCCGCACTCCCACCTGTTTTTTTTCCTCTCTGGGTATGATCCCTGGTTTAAATGATCTCTGTTAGGGTTAGATTATGTTGAAGCGGCAATGATTCCAGAGGAATCCTTCAAGGAACGAGTAAGAGTAATGAAGTAGGGCAAACATTCGGTGACTGGTGCTGCCAGTTGTGTCTGGCATCTAATCTCTTTATTGCAGTTTTACACTACATGACTGACCTTGACTCTGCTGCTGCATGGGTTACGTCTCCTCCTGGAACTTCTCCTCAGTAACACTTTAAAGCTTCTTGGCAACAGTCCAAACAAATATAAAGACCTTTTTTTTTGTCATATAACCAGGCTGTAACTTTTTTTATGTATTTTTTTTCTTCTGCTGTGCTGAATGTCCAAATTGAAGAAGTGCATCTTTTACCATTTTGTTTATGTGAGAAAAAAAAAAGAGCATTGTCCTTATCATATTCTAACCTCGGTGCCAGGCACAGGGAGGATAGTAGATTAGGATTGTGGAACATTGTATCACCTATCAAAGAAACCATAAATTGAAATTCCATGATCTCATTTTTCTTCAGTTTTCGAGTCAAAAAACATCCAATTTATAAACAGGGAACAGACTTTTTATATCAGAATATCATCAGAATTTTAAATTGATTTTGCAAGATCAACTCCAAAGAGCCACTTTATCTCACAGCCGGCAAAATAAATCATAAAGAGAAGGAAAATATTACATAATCTTTCATAAAACACAATGTATTATTTTTGTTAAATATCTGCTATAGAATATCTGTTGCCAGTTTATTTAACAGCAAACAATTTATTTGCATTTGTAGTTTTTAACCCTTTAACACCAAATGTATCAGACATTGAGACGTTTACATCTTCAATGTTATTTTTGTTTTTGAAAACACTGATTTATACAATCAGATGTAGTGAACAGAAAATCCATAACAAATTGAAGAGGAAGGCCTAATTTCTTACAAATAACACCAATAATTTATCTGACTTATTCAAAAAATTTTTTTATTTATTTTATTTGTCAGAGCGTTAAATGACAACATTAGTTTAAAAAAATGTAAAAACATCTTTGTCAATCAGTTCATTTTTTAGACTTTACAGACATCAAAAAAGGAAAAACGCAAATGTTTCATAGAGAAGAAACATGAACTTTCCTCTTTAGGATGCTACTTCATCCATAAAAAATAAACACATAGTTTCCAAACGAATAAATAGAAATATAGATCTAAGAATATATTTCCGGTAGGCTACTTTAAAGTCATTCTGTTGTCTGTCTAAAGTTCTCTAAGAAGAGTATTTATTAATATACTACATTCTAAACCATTCGTGGGTTCCTCTAAGGTTTTTAACCATTATTAAGAGCCGCTGTCGAAGGTCAAAAGAGCCACTTTGGGCTCCAGAGAACCCTGAGCTACATGTTCTGTGCATCAGTTTACAATAACACTGTATTCAGGTTTAAACGCAGCTTCATTAACTGGAGGTAATTGTAGAAAACACATACATTTTGATGACTTATTGACACTTTGAATGTAAGATTAAGAACATTCAGAAGTCTCTGATTTGAGCTAAGTACTTTTATATAACAATACAAAAAGGAAAAATGTGTAAACAAAGGAAGTTATGGAAACAGGTTCACTATCTACCACCCAGCTAGGTACTCTCCATAAAACTGCTCTACTGTAAACTGTTTGCTTTTCCAAAACTCATTAACAAAAAAGAATTTTTCCATCTTTGATTTCTCCATTTAGCTCTGCTTTGGAAAAAAAAAAATCATATAAATGGATGTTGAAGTGTACAGCTCCTAATGTATCTTTCATAATCATCTGATCTCTGCAAACGATCTCTACGGATACACGTTTAAAAGCTGTGCTGAATAAAAATCTTTAAAAGAAATTAAACAATAAACTGACAGTGAACAGAAGAGCAAATGTTAATATTTCTATTGTGTCTCGTGTCCATCTGAGAAGCAAACATGATTTAAATATAGAAAGTAAAAAAAAGGATCAGATGTGTGAGGCAAGATGTTAAAATGAGAGAAAAACATTAAATAATGTGTCATTTAAAGATGCTTTAAACTAAAAGTCTGAATTGAATCATATGATTTTAAGATATTAATAATTAAAATAAGCAAGATCCATGTTATTTTCCTGTTCTAGTCTTGGGTCAAAAATGAACCAATTCAGGTCCTTATTTCTTTTAACTCATCAGGCTAATGGTTGGGGGTTCAGCTCAGCAAACTGGGTTTAAAAAAAAAAAGCAAGAGGAACCTTAGATTAAAGCTGCCAAAAGATGGATTAATAAGAGGAAATCAGAACTTAGATTTTAGGTACATTTTACATTAAAATATTCAATTTTAAACTATGTAATGTCTAATTATTTTTGAAAACAAGCTGATGCTTGTGAACCATATACAGTAACAGTGTTATTGATCGAGGTGTAAATTTGAACAAAGCTTAGCAGGTGAGAGACTAATGTTATCTAAAGTCAACAAACCTGCAGTATCCTTTAGCATGAACTAATATCACTGACATTAAGATTGATGGCACCAAGGTTCAGTGAAGTCTTATCATTTTTTTAAATAATTCAAACACATTTTTACTACAGTCTTTGAATTTACACTTTTACATTTACCGTAAGTAGGCTGCTATGCCTAATATAAAACTAGTTGTTTTTGTATTTTTAGGTGACACAAACACAAAGCTAAGGCCAAATATTAGGCAGAGAACCCTGAACCTGAGGAGGTTTGGTTCATCCTTCAGTAAAAATGTACAGATGCCTGAAATGGAGATTTCATCTCTTCAAACAGTTGCTCTTCATACTGGACATGTTTTGATGTAAAAAGTATAAATAAACCCAAATAGACTTTGTAAAGATGTTGAAGCCGGTGAGAAAATGCTTTTATCTTCTGAAAGAAGACCAGCACCAATATAAACTGAAAAGTCAATCTGAGAACAAGTCGGTACTCAATCATATACATTTTGCAAAACCCTTCAAGAACAGACATCTGTATTCGTGGAGCCTGCTGAAAATGAAGGGTTTTGCCGTGTTGGCCCATTGCTGCAGTTGGAGGAAAAGGAAAAGGGGGCGGAGCTTGAATGATAAACCGGAGAACACCATCTGAACTGTGGAGTCTGGAGATGGTGGCGCCATGTTGTCTTGGTGTTTGTAGGTAGGTGTAATATTTGTGTAGCTCATAAAAGATGCAGCTTCACCATGATAAACAAAACAAAAGAAACATGGTGTAGAAATTCTTCAGCCACATCTCCAGGCACCAGCCAGTAAGTTAATGTTTAGGCATAAATGGACGATGACCCAAAGCATACCAACTAATTAGGTAAGAAGTAATTCAGAAACAAAGTCCTGATCTCAGTCCCATGCATAGAGTATACATGGGCAGAGCCGAGAAGGAAAATACCAGCCAATCAGGTACATCGGTTCTACCAGGAGGAATGAGCCAAAACTTGTGAGGGATACTAAATAAAAAAACGTTTGACCCAGCTCATAGATGGAGGAGAAATGCATGACCGGAGTCCTGATTCACCCGTTGAGGAAAATGAAATGATTCCAACAATTCAAACTGACCTTAAATGGATCCAATTTATCATCACAAAATCAAAAAAAAAAGATTGTGTCTCTTTATACATCTTCTCTTCATTCTGAACGCCTGCTACCTTTAATTTGGGCTCTAACTGAAGCCTCTGATTGGTCATGGAAATCAGACAGGTGGATTTGCCTCTGGTTGTCTTTGTATCTCTGTTGTATGTTTCACACTATCTAGAGAGGAGAGGGGAACAGAGAGAGAATGGGAAAGGTCAACCCCAGGTCAAGTGCATGCATGACTAATGTTGTGAATCCCTTCACTTTACCTTAAATGACAAAAAAAAAATAAATAAATAAATAAATAAAACTTTTGTCTTGTTTACCTGCTTTGACTGAAAGACATCAGTCAAATTGAGTTTATCCTTTTCTTTCTTGTAACTATTTCTGCTACTTTATATTTTAGCACTTTAACTATTCAGCTTTCTCGAAACAAGTCCAAGAATTTTCCCTGTTGCTTCCAGATTAAATGTTTATTCAGATAAAAAGCCACTTAATGGGGACATAATGTAAAGGTCATTGGCCTTTGTTGTGTTCTAGCCTCGTTCCAGCCCTACAGGTGTTAGGTGGCGGGTGCAGTGACACGGTGGGAGGACGATTACCTCTGCAGTCCTTGGTAGCTTGGTACCGCCTGGGTTAATGACATCGACTTCCAGATAAGGCCAATCCCTCTTGATTTCCATGTGTTACTCCAGCAGCTACTTTTCATTGAGAAAACCTTATCTGTTTCCCAGGGTTGTTCCAGCAGTCACCTGGCAGAGCACATGGTTGTTTTTCACATTGAGTGTATTGACATTTCAAGGTCCAACAAGGAGGCGGGGGTGGGGGGGGGCCTTATAAGTAAAGGGAGACTGGAGAAAGCAGTAACACCCATCTGCCCTCGCACAGAGAAGTCAAACGTTTGCCTGAAGACACTTTTGAACAGAGAAAGATGGACAGCAGGTGTAACTGCTCGACCAGTGGTGAGAGATCTTTGAATCCTATACTCTACAACATCTTGAGCCGAATGGATAGCGGCGAACCAAGCCAAGAGACCTTCAACAGCAGCTCGGCTCCTCACAAATGTAACTGCGAGGTACGACGGACAGTGTGCTTGATCAGACCGTCAGAGGTCTGCAAGGACGCTTCTGCAGTCCTGGTCAAAACCGTCCACTTCATGAGAAACCTACCGGCTTTCAATCAGCTGCCAACAAGTGACCAGTACGCTCTTCTGAAAAGCTGCTGGGCACCACTCTTCATTCTGGGTCTGGCCCAGGAGCATGTGGACTTCGACGTGACGGACGTTCCAGCCGACAGCCTGCTGAAGAAGATTCTCCTGAACCGGCAGGAGAGCCCAGAGATGGAGCGGGAGCAGCCCACCATGGCGGGTGTCAGCAAACTCAAGTGCTGTCTCAAAAAGTTTTGGAGTTTGGATTTGAGCCCAAAGGAGTACGCATATCTGAAAGGGACCACGATATTTAACCCTGGTAGGTGAACTACTGTGGAGTTCCTGACAATTCACCTCCAAGACATGCATGTAGTGACACAGCGCCTTATTCCTAAACATAACCCTTCTTTTATGTTATTTTATTTTTTACAACAGATGTACCAGAGTTACAGGCAGGCCTCTTTGTAGAAGGACTGCAGCAGGAAGCTCAGCACGCCCTGAGCGAGGTGGTCCAGCTCCTTCATCCAGGGCACCAGGAGCGCTTTGCTCGGATCCTCCTCACAGCCTCCATGCTTCAGGGCATCACGCCTAGCCTCATCACCGAGCTCTTCTTCCGGCCCGTCATCGGCCAGGCCAGCTTGCTTGAGCTGCTGGTCGACATGCTCTTTTGCAGAAATCCTTAGTAGCCATCAAGACTCAGAAGAAAGTTCAACTGGCAATGTGTTCATGAAAGCTCCAAAAATAGACAAAAGAAACGTATCTTTCTACATGGGATCAGGCTTTGCTTAGCCCAGACTGAGCAGAAATCCTTTAGTAAAAAAACGCCTTTCCACAGACTGTGTTCTTCTACTTGATGTTCTTTTTTTGTTGTTTTATATTGTTACTTACTTCAACTCAAAGACTTGAAATAAATATATTTTTATACATGAATGCAGATGTGACCTTCATTGGGTACCACGACACTCTCACCCTTACAGCTCTACAGAGCTATTGCACAATGGGAATGTTTTTCACCTCCTTCAATTTTCCTTAGTGAATGACATTAAAAGAACCACATTTTTTTTTATTAGTTTAGAAATTATGCTTTATAATTTTTTTCTTCATCAAATAATATCCTATAGAAGGAAAAAAAGCATGTCTCAACTTTATTAAACATTTCATGTTTTTCCTTATTTTAAAAACTAAAATACAAATAAATTGTTGTTTAAGATAACAGATTTCCTATGGTAGATATTTAACAAAAATAATGGGTGAAAATGTAAACTTTTGTTGCTTTAAACAACTTTTACTTTGTTGAAATGCTGCAGCACCCTGACCCAAACCATTAGAGATCCTAAGCCGTCACCATCTTCTCCTTCAGTAGTGTCCACTTTCCAGTCGATTCTGACCAGCTTATTTTCCAGCTAACAGAAAGGTATCCCCATTTCCTGATGCTACCACCATGTTTTTGTTTTTAGTTTACCACAAATACTTTGGTCGTGTCAGAGTAAAGCTGTTTCTTCCCATTTGCTATGCGTCCTGCGAGGCTTGTTGCAAATATCAGTTTTAAAATTTTTTTTTTTTTTCTTCGTAATTCATTTCCTGGAGGATATCAAAGGGATATAAATGCAGTTTTTGAGATTGAAGTTTTAGTCTAAAGCTGTCATTCATCCTATTTTAAACAAAATTTACAAAGGGAGACAATGTTAAAAGCTTTACTGAAACAATCATTTCCTGCTTATTTGTTCAACATGTACTGAGTTAGTGATTTCAATGATGGTCCTTTGTCTCCCTCTCATGGAAAATTATGGAATTTTTTTTCTTCCCCCACAGCCAAGTCAAGATTTCCAGAAAACTGGTCTTTAATTTACTCTTCTTTCAAGCAACATCGGTCCCCCTCCCCAGTCATTTATCCAAAAAACGATGAAAAGGAAAAATATGCGAGAGCCGACAAAAGGAACACATGCAGAAATCCTGACAGTGTGAATGCTGAGATTTATCGGGAGCGGGCCTGCTTAGTATGTGCTCATCCTACCGTTTGGTATGCATGCAAGTTGTGAAACTATGTGTCTTTACATGACAACCTGTACAGGTAAAACAGGAATGTGCCAGCGGGGGCAGTGAGCCAGAGGAAACGGGGTTACACAGGGAAACTACAACATGAACAGAAGAAAAAAAAAAGAAGCTTGAAAAGCTTGAATTCAGGCAGTGAAAACAGATGATTACATGTTGTGTTTTAAGCTCTCATCTGCTTCCAAAGGAAATGAAACGATCTTAAGAAAACTCAGTAGCTTTATTATACATTTCGACAGATGTCCTGGTTTTATAACAAAGACACAAAAGGGTTGTAGCTACCAGCGACTAAAAGATTGAACCTTTTGACCCCTGTCATGAAAACTAAACTACGTTTGGTTCGATCCGGAGGAAAAAAAAAAAAAAATGAACGGGACACAATCCTGAAATCGTGTTGCTTTTCTTTGCTCAGCGTACATTTTACAATAAATGACAAAGACAAACCCCTGGATTTTATTTCCCTTCAGTCAGAACCAGCCAAACGAGTTTCTTCTTTTGCTGAGGGCGGAAAAGCCTGCCTGCTGCAACACTGACCTCGGGGAGATGAGCCTGACAACAATCCCAGAGATTAAAAAGAAAAAAAAAAAAGGGGGGGAATGGGCTAAAGAGAAAAATTCAGACATTTATCGACACAAGACGAGAAATAATTAAAGTGAGGAGCTTAACGTGAGCAGCTTTTGGTTTGAACCAAACATCAAAAGAAAGCATTGCACTTAGAGCAGCATGCATAGCAACAGCTTTAATAAAAAAAATAATAAAAACAAGCACTGAAATTCTTATTTTCTTAAAAATACAACTTGCTGTATAATAAAAAAAAAATAATATCGAAAAGGTACAGAGTAATATTGACTGCATGTACATCAAAATATGGCTTAAAACAATACCGTCTGTGGGTGGAAAAAAAAAAAAAACAAACATACAAAAAAATGTGCCTCAGCAGTCTAGAGAAATGGTTGGAGACATTAAGCTGTACATGTAGAATAGGAAACAAAAACAAAGCCAGGAATGAGGACGGCTGTGACCTGACGCACTGATCCTCTGCCCTCCTGACTGTGGAGCTACTAAAGTCACTTTCTAAACCTGAAACACTGTGTTTATAAAAGCTTACAACCTTTTGCCATAGAAAAAAAGGAAACAAAAACAGGAAAAGGGTCTCCTCTGTTGGTCAGATTTTAGAAAAGGTAAAAAATATACATATATATTTGACCGATAAAAGGAGAACTCACCCATCTAGGATAAAGGTGCTCTGCTCAGTAACAGTATAAAAGAAAAGAGGCTACAGGAGTGTCAGTAAATAAGACATTCTGGTCTCTGCATAGCATTTCAGATAAGCAGAGGAGCTCCTGAGGAGTTTGTTCCAGTGTCATGCTGGTAGGGAGAATAACCAGTGGAGGTGCTGGAGGAATATGCTAGAAGAGAAAGACAAACAAAGTATGAATGCAGATGAATGGATACAAACAGAACTTTATTTGCACTTTTTTTTTTTACATTTGATCAAAACACAAATTTCAACTAAATGGAAGTTAGAATGACTTAAGCAGTCGGGCATAATTGTGAAGCAGAGGGAGAATGGGTACAGATAAAAAGCTGTAGCAGTGTAGCTTTAGGATGCTTCATCCACCTGGAAGCTGAACTTTGACCCCAGAATCGATTCTTTTCCTTTCATTAAGAGGTTTTCATTGTAGATCACCCTGTATTTAGTTTTATAAACTCTCCCATCAACTACCTCGGATATTCCCACTGAAGAAAACATTTACCCTTTGTCTTCCCCTGTTTCCTGTCTACCTACTTTCAAAAAACTAATGCAAAAATAAAGGCCACTAGAGCCTAAAAATAATATAAAAGGTTTTCTATCGACAAAGAGAAAAAACTATTTAAAGCCACCATTTAAAGAAAGAAGCACAGCCGGAAAATGGCTGCACTGATTGTTTGTAGAACAATAAGATTTTTTAGAAAATCCCGTTGACTGTCAATAAGGAACTAAATTAATCTGGGCCAAGAAGGATTTTGGTTCAAACTAGGAATGGAAAAAAAAACAAAAAAAAAATGTTGGCTTTCATTCAGGAGAGAACATCTTACTTTTCTTCCAGTTTTGACTTTTAATCCAAATACTGCTTTATCTGTTCAAGTCGATCATCTCTTAGCTTCTTAGGTGTTCTATTTGCATTTAAAAGTTTCTATTTTTGTAATAATATCTTAACAAATGTCCTTTTTATCTGTTTTATCTTTTAATGCGTCTTATCTGGTAATTTGTTAGCTTTGATATCTTTGAATCACCTCGTCAAAGACTTCTTGTTCTTCTATTGGTGATCCATGATGTTTTTTTACTGCTCAACATTTTGAAGACAAGAATATTAAACTGTCAAATGTTCTAATTCTTTGACATTTTCTTTGCATCTCCTACATAGCATGTGGCAAACTGGAAAGTTTTCTTTTTTTTAAAAAAAAAGCTTTTGTTTAGCCACATTTGTTTCAGGTTTTCCTTCAACGCCTGGCTCATCAACAACAGACTGCTTTCAGCTTCACCCGTTATATTAAATCTAATCAGCTTCCCTTTTCCTCCTCGAAGAAAAGCAGCCCCACAGCATGATGCTGCCTCCACCAAGCTTCAATATGGGGGGATAGTGTGTTAAGGAGGTGCAGCGTTACGTTTTTCTCCATGAAACGGTTTGCATTTTGGATACAAAGTTACATTTGAGCCTTATGAGCAGAACCCCTTCCTCCATACTTTGTACACGCATCGCTTTTTCTCATGTAATCTCACACTGAGGCTTGGTGACAAAAACGCAAAAACGTTTGAAAGCAGAACAAGGTACAGTGAGTTTAACCCGGGCTGCTCATACATTCCCAGGCCTCATTGTGAACATTATGGAAACACAATGTGCTGTACCCTCATTCAAAGACATGTAACAGGACACTCAGTCCCTTCAGCAGCCTCTGGACAGAAGAGTGACGGGGGGGGGGGGCTGTACTGTAATCCATTTGTAACCCAAGTTGTTTGCTAAAGTTACATAATAAATAAGGGGACAGATATTTATTGTTGTTTAATCTGCTGCTTAAGCAGATTGGGTAGCATGACCGCAGAGCTGGGGGCGTGGGGGGGTGAGGTAAGTGTTCAATGGCGGAGGTGGGGAGGAAGTTTCTCACAAGCCAATAATTGCGATATGTGAAGAAATGTGCAGGAATGCAGCGCTCTGTATGCTGGAAAATAAGGGAGAAGTTGAGAAGATGCCTTCAGCTGCAGCGGGCACAATGGGCCCCAGACTGAGACTGGAACACGGCCTTGGGGTGGGGTTGTGGAGGGGGTTATCACGGCTTAAAGTGTATCATTTTAGATATAAATAACCCCCCCCACACAAAGACAAGAGAACATTTTTTTTTTTTTTTTTTTTACAAAAGAGGCTGTGTGAGTGGAAAATCCCCCAAATGTGCTTACTTCTGGAGCTGTATGGTCTCATCTTCCTGGCCAGCTCGTCTGATGGCGTTAGTTCAGACACTTTCACCTCTGGAACTACAGCAGGAAACAAAATGGACACAATGAAGAAAAGGTTAGAGCGGCTGTGAGCAGCATTACTGTGCTCTGAAAGTGAGAAATAATCTGGTCATCTGCTACTTCAGTGTTTTGGTAAACCATGCGTACTTGTATCAGCTTGCCCCAGATTAAACTGATTGTTTAAAGGCCATTGCCTGCAGAGCCTCTGGTGTGTTAAAGCCTTTGACTCTGAGCTAAACAAAGGCTGCAACGTTCCAACAGACTATGAGTCACTGGGGGAAGACCGATCAGATGTTTACAATATTTGGAACTCTAAAGCCTCCAAGCTGCTGAATACCAACGTGGATCAGGCATATTTTCTGCTTTTAATAAGTGCAACAACAAGCATGTGGGTTATTTTCTTACAGTCGCTGCTCATGAAGGTCTGGGTCATGGTCTCGTTGCCGCTATCGGGCAGCGTCCCGTCGTTCCTGCCGTTAGGACGCTGCCCCGCCGACTGATGGCTGGCCTTCTTCTTGGCCTTCCGTGTGCTGATGCGGATGACCCCGTGCACCAGCTTGCACTCGGCCTCCTGCTCCTCCAGATTGTAGTTCTGGGCGATGTTGTAGATGAGTTCGCTTATCTCGTTGGTCTTGAGGAAGAAAGAGGAGTCGGACGTGCACTTGGCCAGCTCTTCGATCTGATGGAGGGCGTAAAGCTCCAGGAGCTTCTTGGTGATAAGAGAGTCGACGTCTGTGCTGTCGCACGGGTCGTCCAAGTCGTAGCAGTCGTTGGACAAAAGGCTGGTGCTGCTGCTAGGTCTCTGGCTCTCTCCTTTGGCTGGCTGACGGGTCCGTTTGGAGGGATTCACTGGATAATTTACTATCTCACCTCTGAAACGAACATCTTGGTAACGGAAGCTTTCGCTTGTGGGTAACTTGGCGGTTTTGGTGGGCTTGCTGGACTCAACAGAGACGCCACAGGTTGGGTTGCTCAGTGCAATGCCATTAGAAGGCTCAGCGCCCGCTTTGGGCAGGTGGTCTGTGGAGCTCTCGTTAACAGGCAGACAGGGGTCTCGGCTGCCGTAGTATCCACAGGTGAGCAAACAACAGATGAGGGCCTTGCAGCCACTCCACCCCATGGAGGCGCAGGAGCCACAGGTTGGCCTGTTAGCCGGCGTGCTGTCAGCCGACCCAGGAATAAATCCTATAGTCTCAGAGCCCCGAGCCGTGCCATTTCGTTGGTGTCCTCTGCTTCGGCCGTTCTTGTTCTCAGCATACCGAGGGTGTTCATTGTTGTGCTCGCGTAGATGCTCTCCATGAAGATCCTTGAGGTCATGTTTGAATGTGGCCTCCTTGTATATAGTTCGGCTTTGTCTGTACTTGTCTTCTTTAGAGCTGGAGGTGTGGTGCTTGTAGTGGCGGGACGTCTGGGGGGCCCCTGAGCTGTGGCCAGGCATGGCTCAAGGTACCTGGGACCTGCAGGGGAACAGTGGTGCTCACAGGTTAGTGAGGTATGACTCCTCTTTCACATCACTGAAACAGACCTACAGAGAAGAAAAAACAAAACAAAACTTCAGACTTCTTAAAACAGTTTATTAGTTTACTTTTTCTATGAAAACTCAATTCAGTTCAATTATACTTTATTAATCCTCAGAGGGAAATTCTGTTCTGATATAAACGTTATTTCTCCCCTTAAGCACTTAAAAAACAAAATCTAGCTAAAAAAAAAAAACAACAACAAAAAAACAGAAATAGGAATTAAAAGATTGATTGATCCCCATTTATGGATAAAAGCCGATTCTCTTAACTTTACCTAATTTACATTCAACTGAAATGCTTTTCTCAATTAGCTGTTGTGTGATGCTTAAAAAAAAACTAAAATTTTGGGATTTTTATCAACTTTAAATTTTAAATGTAACCTGCACCGAGAGAAATAAGGAAACCTTCAAGTGACGTAGATCAATGCTTTCTGTGACTTTAGCATATTTAGATAGTTTAGAACAATACAGTAAAAAGTAAGATGCAGTAAGGTGGTGAAGTCTTTACAAACTACAACTGAGGCTGTTTCATGTAAAAACATCAGACATCCATCACAAGAAGCTTTAGGAATAAAACATGGATGGTTAAGATTAAAAACATGCAGCAGAATCTGAGTAAATATCTTATCATCTGTAATGTTTTATTATTACGACATGATTAACCTTATTGTGTATCGCAGTCATTCAGAACTATTTTTATGTTTATTGATAAACATATAATGTAGAGGTGACTTTGGCAGAATGGGACAGTGGTTGGTTTGATGCCATATTTTCTCGGCCATGTTAGGATTTACCCATGGGCAAGGCATTGAAGCCCTAGTTGCCTATAGATTTATGCATCAGTCTGTAGAAAAGAGCTTTATAAATTTAGACCGTTTAAATTAAATTTCAATTAAACACAAAATGTTCTGTTATCTAGTTTCTACTTTATATAATCTGTTTGCAAAAAGTTGGTTTTCTATTTTAGCTTTATTATATTATAAAGTCATTTATATGATGTTCTTTAAATTTTACCTTGGATGGAAAAAAATATCTGTGTTTTTATTCGTTTGTCATATGGTTAAAGAAAATCATTCAGCATTTTAGATTTCTGTTTGTTCTGTTATTCAATTATTTCAGTAGTTTTGTTTGGTTCTAATGCATTTCTAAATGTGATTTTATGGTCTTAGAAACACTTTTATTTTAAGTGCACATGTTTGATTTTTAAAACTTTTTTTCTCATCTAATCAGACTTGCAGCTGATTTTAAATCGCATTGCATTTTACCTGATTAATAAATGTTATTTTCTTTGTTTCCCCTGCATTTCTAAAACTTTTAACATTTTTGACACTTTTTTTCTAAATTTCGTTTTATACCTTTTACCAGTATTCCAGTGTGTGTGTATATTTTACATTGTATTTGTGACAGGACTTTTTTTGTGAGTTTTCCCAGTTCTTCCTTTAACATGACATTCTACTTTGATGAATACAACTTCACATGCTTTAGCAGGTTTGGTATGCTTTTCTTTTGCATGCTTTTGCAACTCTGTAAAGTCTGGGTAAGATTTCGCAAAATGATTTTTTTTTTAAAATAAAGTTTGATGGTTTAAAGCACTAAATCTGAGGTTTGTCAAATCCAACATTTTCAAACAGGAATCCATAGACTCCAATGAAGGAGCATGCTCTGAAATTAGGATTAAAGGATCCAAAAATCAGAGCAGCTACCGGATTGCTGCCTTCAAGGAACCATTTGAAGTGTTACCTGTAAGGTCCAGAAGATTAATGCAAATGACGTCGAACCCCGTTTAGCATCTAACTGCTTTTAATTTCCCTTGCAAAGCGTCCACTTACCGCATATGAAGGAACAGTTGTGGTTTTGCTCTCTCGAGCGAACCGCGGAAGTCTTCGCACTAACGCAGCTCCTGCTGCTAGCGACTCAAACAGGGACGGAGTGTCGACAGAAGCAAAAAATCTTCCAGGTGAGTTTTTGTTACATCCAAGAAAGGAGAAACTCGGTAATGTCGTAGCCCGGAGTCCGGCGCCGCTACCGAACAACACCCCCCCAGCACATCCGTTCAGTGTCTTTCTTGATAAAAGAAAGAAAGCAAGACCCCGGAGCAGCCGAGCGTCTTCTGGTACCTGGCTATTACCTGAGGCTACAGCTAACGCCGCAGCTGGGGACCCACCCACAGGTGCGTCTTGACGTCACCTCAGGTGGATGTAAAAACATAGAGAACGAAAAAAAGAAAAAGAAAACTATAT
>JAUZNJ010095572.1:0-21868 GCA_034780135.1 Jordanella pulchra
CCATCCATCCATCCATCCATCCATCCATCCATCCATCCATCCATCCATCCATCCATCCATCCATCCATCCATCTCAAATAGGATTGAGGTCTCTGGATATTTATTAAAAACCTTCATGTTTTTAATACCAATGAAATACAGAATATAAAACAGAGATAAAATAAGATTTTAAAGCAAGATAAAACATCATTTTCTTTTTGTTGTTTTGGTGATCCAGACGGGAACGCTCCAAGGTGCCCTATATCGTCCGTCAGTGCCTAGAGGAGATAGAGAGGAGAGGCATGGAGGAGGTGGGAATATATCGTGTATCAGGAGTAGCGACTGATATTCAGGCCCTTAAAACCGCCTTCGACACAAGTAAGTCCTGCATTAATCCATGTGGTGTTTAGATCGCAAAGGTTTTAATGACCAGCGTCTTTTGGTGTGTTGAAATGCCAAACAACATGAATACATTTCATTAATTTTCTTTAAATCTGTACTCAAAACTCTGAAAGAATTATGCTCAGCTAAAATGTTCTTACTGCACAAGCTAAAACAAATACTTTATTTGCATTTACTTGTCACCATTTGTGTCCAGAGTTAGATGATAAGCAGGTGACTGTATTAAATTTCCTCTTCTTTACATATCTATTATTTTTCTCTTGTAGATAATAAAGATGTGTCTGTGATGATGAGCGAGATGGACGTTAATGCAATCGCTGGGACTCTAAAGTTATATTTCAGAGAGCTACCTGAGCCCCTCTTCACCGACGAGCTCTACCCTAATTTTGCAGGTGGCATCAGTAAGTCAAATAACTATAATTTTGAATTAGAAATAAGCTGTTTCAAGACAGTTTTTGAAGGATCACCATTATGTGAGCTGTTTTGTTGTCTTCCTTTGCTTCTCTGCAGCCCTCACTGATAGTGTTGCCAAAGAGAGCTGTATGCTGAATTTGCTGCTTTCACTGCCAGAACCAAACCTGGTCACATTCCTTTTCCTTTTGGATCATCTCAAGAGGTATAGATGATGAAACGCAACACATACCAGGCTTATATTCAGACATGAACTGCATGGGAAACAAAATGTTAAAGTCATGTACATCGATTTCAGATGACAGATTCCTGCTACTAAGATTTGTTTTAAGACATTGTGTTGATTTCATTTAGATGTGCTTTTCCTATGTACTCAGAAGCTTTATGATTCCATGCTAAATGAGTTTCCCAGAAACTAAACGAAACAAGCCCACGGCATCACAAACCCTTCCCGTATTTAGCCGTGTTAAGGAGGTGATTCACTTACATTTACCTGTTCGTTGCTGAAAAAGTTAGCCTCCTCAGAAGAAAAAAAGGACAATCCAGTAAAAGTTCTTGTTGCATTTAGAAAAATGTTAACCTTTTTTTAATAGAAGAGAAAATTAGTTTCGTGCTGATAGTTTCCTGCACAGCATTGAATGTAAACATCTTCTTGTAGTATTCTGGCACACAAAATGCAAATATGTAAATGCTTATTTGCTAGCATTATATTTCTTACCTCCACCAGGGAAGTTATGTTTCTGGTGACGTTGTTTTTTTTGTTTCTTTGTATGTTATCAACTTTACAGAAAAAAGGTATTGACAGATTTTGCTCAAAGCTCTACTAAAGTTCTCATTTTAGAAGTTAATGTTTGAAGCATAAGTCAAAGTCAAAGTATGCTCAACAGCTCCTCTTTCTGAGTATTGATTAGCTACATGTAAACCTTTTAAACGGTTTAGAACAAGATTTTATTCTGATTTTCACCATAGACAACACTGTACCACCATCTGCGATCCATGGCACCAATAACATTTGTTTGCTGTCCTCTCCCCAGGGTGGCAGAGAAGGAAAGTGTCAACAAGATGTCTCTGCACAATCTGGCAACCGTGTTTGGTCCCACTCTGCTCAGGCCGGCAGAGAAGGACAGCAAGATCCCCTCTAACCCCACTCAGCCCATTAGCATGGGGGACAGCTGGTCTCTGGAAGTTATGGCACAAGTGAGCTAAACCCGGCATCACTCTGTCGTATGCCTCAGCCTGTGAAAAAGATCTGAAAGTGGAGTTTAGATTAAACTGCTGTGAAAACATTGTGCTGTTTTTGATTTTTTTCCTTAGGATGGCTCAAAGTTTAGATCTTAAGCTAATTCAAAATCAGACAAAGAGAAGCTGAATGAATGCAAAGGGCATTATTTAAATGTTGATAACCTATTATCAGGAAAAAAAATGTTTACTGAGCTTGATCCTGCTTGAGTTATAAAATTTCAGCTTTTTAAATCAAGAATTCTGTTCATTTTCATTCATGATAGATTTTTTGCCAGGTCTTGAGAATAAACAATGGCCTAAACAGAACCTGCAGGACAACACGAAGTAGGCTAGAAGAACTCAAAAACAGCAAACGTTGCGTCAGGATGTAGAGACGGCCAAAACACAATGGCACATTTTATATTTCTGCCTAAAAACAAACTGACGAGACTGTTAACATCTACAACATCGTTTCATTTCCCTTTGAAGTCGATAAGATAATTTAAATTGAAATAAATGAAAATTAAATTAAATTGAATCAATTCAAATTGAGACAAAACCAGAATATTTGGATAGACTATCATTACAGAAAAAAGATCTTAAAGACAATAAGACATGGTGATAATACAGAGGCCTTGTCCACTTGTTGTAAATTTTGGCTGTTACAGTAAATCATGAAGCAGAGTTTCAGTTTGCAGCACAAAAAAACCCTATCATTCCTAATAAATGAAATAATTATTTGAACTACTTGTTTTATTTAATCTAATAAACTTTATTTGATGACTCTAATCATTGAAATGAGACAAAAAACCAGACAGGTGAAAACTGTTAGGGCCAAAATCATATTATTTCTCCACATCACAATCATTGTTTCTAACCTGCAGCTGTTATCTGCTGTGCTTTCAGGTCCAGGTATTGCTGTATTTCCTGCAGCTGGAAACCATCCCCACCCCGGACAGTAAACGACAAAGCATCCTCTTCTCCACTGAAGTGTAGAGTTTACGCTGACTCTGTCTGCTCTGGACTATGACCAGCAGAGGTGTAACATGGGGATGGACACTGGCTCAAAGTGAGCCCACTGTAGTATGTTTTAAATGAACTTGGAAGGATTGTCTCTGCAGTACACAAGAGGGCGCCAATAATCCCATATCCCTGGTCGAGTTAAGGTTGTGATCATACACACCATTACCCAGTAGTTAGTATGTTTGGTAGCTATAGTCATCCAGCAGGCGATCTGCCTCTGTCACATTTTGCTTTCTTTTTTTTTTTTTTTTTTTTGTCTCGTAAGTGCAGACGTGGTAAAATTCAGCAAATCTTTCTGGATTTCGCGTACCTTTTCTTTGCTCCATTGTGCTCAGGTTTGGATTTATTTTGGACAATCAGTAAATCTTGCAAAACACAAATGGTTTAATCAGCAGTTCAGATTATCTGTTGTCTTAGAGAGTCCACTCTCTAACCATGTCTTAATTAAAACCTACGCATTGTTTTAATATAGATGAGACATTTTTTGGCCTTTTTATCGCCCCATAGGAAGCAAACCCCTGCGATTGTGTTTACAGCGTAAACAAACCTGGCTGGAGTTGAAAGCTATGACTTGAAAATGTGTTTTTAAAATTAAAAGATAGTTGGAATCTAATGATTTTCTTTTTTGTTTGTTTTTTACTAAAAAAGCAAACCTCTAGTCTCTTTTGTTTCTTGAGGTAGACTCCAGTTTAAATGCACAAGAAGCAATATATTTCTTATGTAGGAATTGTTGAAATGTCCGTCCTGTTGTAACATAGTACATCTTGCCAAATTGTTTTTTTTTTTGTTGTATTTAGAGGAGAAAATGAGGCATGTAGATGTTTGTAAAGTTGTAATTTTGTTATAAAGTCTTTAGTATAATTTATTTTTGGGTTGACAGGTGGGGAAAAATAGTCTCTTTTTCTTTATGAAAATAGTA
The DNA here is from genome assembly GCA_034780135.1 of Jordanella pulchra. NCBI lineage: Eukaryota > Metazoa > Chordata > Actinopteri > Cyprinodontiformes > Cyprinodontidae > Jordanella > Jordanella pulchra. Next base: position 3,956 of record JAUZNJ010095572.1, read on the forward strand.
CCTTTAGCATTTACTTCAAGCCTTGCTGGCAATATTCACCCATGAATTCTCTGTCAAAATATCCTATTTTTACTATGAAGCATTACAGTCTAATCATTCATTCCCCTGTGGAAAAAGAACGAGTAAATTTAACTGTTGGGTGTTCCTTAGCAGATTTCTCTAATCTCCGGAGTCATATGTCGCTGCTCTAATAGGACATTGTGTCTGTTTGTACCATTTAATCTGTGGCAACAAAACAGCACTCGTGAAGAGCACATCTCTTGTCTTATGCTACTCTTTACCCTTCTTATTTTCCACTAAAATATTGTAAAATTTCCCAATAGACGGCCTTGCTTTTAATGTTTTGTTTATTGTGATATAACATGCAGGCATGTTTTATAATTTCTATTAGTTTTAAAATTGTTTTGATGGATGACTTTGTGTTGAAAATTCATCTGATATTTTGTCTGTTTTTTTTTTCTTTATTTCTTTTTGTTTTTAACCTACTGAAACATATATTTTTGTGGCCAGAGGAAGCAGAATGTATGATTAGGTTTTGATTTACACCAATCAGCCACAATGTGGAAATCCAAAACTCTTTTTTATCCTACTTGAAGCTAATATAGATCACTGAAAAATGTTTGCTAAAAGAGGCTGTTTCCTTTGGCTTTAATAAGTTTGGGAATAATACCCTGTGAGTGGAGGCCAAATGTTATTGCCTTGAGTGACATGGTTCTTGCAGTTTGGAAGTTTGGGGATCTGGATAATAAGGATTTTGAAAGCATCTTTGATTCCATACTTAATACTTACTCTATACCTACCCTATCTTCTAAAAACCTCAAACAAACAATTCTCTCACTTAATGTCTATCACAACTACAAATAGCACTGAGCACCTTTGTGTGATCCTGTTGATCATCAGTCCCCTGGTTTCTAAAATGCTGAGAACATGAATGACCTGGGTCTTTGATATCCAGGCTTTTAAAGTGACAATTTCAAAACTACAAAAAAATAAATTTTGTATAATAAAAATGTACCTTGTACTTTCAGTGAGAGGTCAGAAATGGTGCAAGAGGTTTGCGGGTTTTCTTCACCTCTATAAAGCCTCTAATATTGCAGCACTGACCCTTTCCCACCTTTTTCTTTTTGCTGATATTTAGCTTGCTGAAAGAAGTTTACAGTTCTTCACTTTACTCATATTTAGAATAAAAATAAACTCTGACAATCACTCACATTACCTGACCTCAGTGTTACCCAGTACTGAAAGTTACAGACAATATGACTTTGTTACCGTCCAGCTGTAGACCGGTGACCAGAGCAGATAGCCTGACTAATTAATCAGCCTATATTCCCTTATCCTACTTGATTTAAAGCACAATGACTAAAAGATGTGATTGTTTACCCAATAATTATAAACTTCAAAACTTCTCCTTAGTTTTGAAGATGCTTATTCTACAGTTTATTCGATTAAAAACATGTTTTTTTTTCTAAATAATGAATGTTGTAGATTTCAAATTACAAGTTACAATCAACGTTCTACACTATTTTAGCAGAAATGTGCCCAGTTGTTGCCTTTTTGTTCTATATATAAAAGTAATTCGATCACGCTGGTATTTTATACAAACACTGACCCTTGCCTGCTGGCATCATGTAGGAATACCATTTTACCACTAGCTTGTGCAGATGGGCCTCAGGTAATTAAGTTGTTTTTGTATCATTCAAAGCACAAATTAACTGTGAATGGAAAACATCAATCTGTGGAGATATTTTAAGATATGGAAGCATTATTATCCCTGCAGTTAATTATAAATAATGCAAATGCACCAAAATATGTTGTAAAGCACCAAAACCCCCCAGCACAGTTTATTCCTGTAAGACAAAATAGGTAGATTTAAGATGTTGTGGTTTTCCTGTTGTGGTTGACTGGTGTATAAGAAACTACGTAAAAAGGGAAGGTGGAAATCAGCTGGTTAGAATAGTAAAAAGCACGTTTTTTTATTTCATAGTGGGGTTTTTTTTCCTGCAGATTTTTGCATCCAGTCGCCCTATTATTTGTCTCATTTTTCTCCCACAGTAGTATCCTTTTGCTCCTTTTCATACATGATCATTCAGTCCCAGCTGCCTGTACTTTTTCAACCTTTTTGTGCCTCAACACCTGCTTTTTTTTACCACCAAAATTAAACTTTTCATGCCAGCTTAAAATGCTGGTTGTAGAAACGAAAACTTTCATCCTCCTGTTGCCTTTGCTGAGGACAGCCACGCATCTTTCATCTTCTACTAATAGGCTAAGACAGGACCTTAAAGTACAAGCATGGTCTTAGCTCAATCTTTACATGAGCATTGCTTCATCCGACCTCTGATGCTGTAAGTTATTTAAATTCTTTGCTATATTTGGTCTTCTAAGGGCCACGCAGTTTATCTCTTGTAATGCCTTTTTATGCTCATTCATTTATGATTCCTTCTAGTTTGCTATAAGAACGTCTGCTTTATTTTTTAATTTATGTTAAAATGTCAAGATAATGTAAAAAAATGTCTTAATATAATGTGGTTTTTTCTAATTAATCAGCCTCTTCTGCTGTGTTTAAAGCATTTTGTTGCAAGTTTGTCCCACTCCAATAACCACTAAGTAGCTTTGTTGACAGTGTCTCCCAAAAACATCTGCATCCTTTAATTGTTTGCATCTTATGATGTTTCAGCTGCACAATAAATTAAATTGAATGGAATTTTATGTGGATCACCTACACAAAGTTTTGCATATTTATAAGGTAGAAGGATGAAGATAAATGGTTTTCAAAAAAAGTTCAAATAAAACTGTCACATGCATATTTATTTCAAAGACACTATTCTAGTGCAGTTAAAGCTCCAGTTTTTTTCAAGTATCCCTACTGGCTTTGTATGTCAGGTGACTGAAATTACTGCAATATCGTTAAACTCAGATTAGACTGAGAGCGTCTCTGAACAACAGGTTTTAAGTCTTGCCATGGATCCCCGATTAGATCCAAGCCACTCTCAAGTTTTGTGCAGCCTCTAACAGGGTTTCCTCCATTATTACCTTCTTTGCTGAAAAAAGAAAAACAAACAACAAATAAAATTTTCCTTCCTTTTGATAAGTGAGCTCTTCTTTGTGTTGGTATATCACATAAAATGCCAACAGCAGCAATGAGGTTTGGAGTTTTAATGTGAAAAAATGTGAAGAAAAAGGAACAAATATTTTTTCCAAGGTATGTTTTAACTGAGTTTCTGCACTGTCAGCCCGGCGTATTTATATTTTTCAAGCAGCAGACTGGCCACTGTGATTGTTTAGCTCTCAGATGTGGACAACTAAGTAGAGAATGCAGGTTCAGGTGATTTAGACTTTCCATGGACTGTAAAATATGTATTATACTAGCAAATACATACCTTGGTTTCTCTTTTATTTATTGTGCTATTCACTGGATCATTAATGAGCAAACTGGTACATCTTTAACCTTTTTGCAAATCCAACCTGTCAGTTTGCAGTAGGGGAAAAGTCTAATAAAACTCTAAATCTGTATTGTTTTGGTCCGTTTGTCACTGTAGATGCATGTTTTCGCCACAAATTCAGCCACAGACAAAAGAAATGTCTTTTTCTGTGGGCTTGCCTGAAGATATGGTGCATATTGCTTTAAATGTGCATTTATTGTACAGGAACCATGGTGTGTATTGCCATATTATAGGTAATATAACAAACCTTCTGCTGCCACTTCTCAGAAGTCATGCCACATAATAATGTTGCCTACTTTTATCAATGTTCTAATTTTCTTTTTTTTTTCATTGAGGACATAAAGTTACTCTCAAGGAAGAGAATTGTTGACCAACTTATCACTTTCTGTTTTTGAGTCTTTTTTTTTTCCTGTTAAATCTTCAATGTTCTGCTTGTAGAACTGTAAAAAGGATGAGTGTATTCTGAGGGTAAAAAACATGTTTCAGAGGCATTTGCAGCCTATGTTTGTACACAAAAATAGTAAATAAAATCTCCTGTATCAACATAGAGCCTTTTGCATTCCTCCTGTGAGTCTCACTAGAGCAGTATTAACAGACTGCACCTGCTGGTTCAGCCAAATGTGTCTGCTTATGGTTGTACAACTGTAATTTCTACTTCTAGCTAATGCTTAAGCTGACTTAATAATTAAATGCATCCCAATAGATAGAGGGCAAGGAAACATAAAGATAGGATAGATTTGCATGCAAAAATACAGTGCCTAACAAATCTTAACTTCTTCCTCTCTGCTTGCTCTAAAGCGTTTCTCCTCTCCTCCCTGCTCATTTGCATTTTTCACTCTTAACTTTTGATCTCTAGCTAAGTTACAGAAAGTTATCCTAAACCCACTTTATACCAATGACTCCTAATAACTTCAGTTATTTGAGGGGTTTTTGTTAAAGTTTTTTTGACATGTTTTTTTAACTGAAACCAAAAGATGTGTCCATCCCAGTCAATATATATAGTATATATATAGTATATAGTTTTTCTATGTTTTATGCTTGTCCAGATTGTGTATTTGTATTTCGGTTTTTTAACAAAATCTTTATTTTTCAAATAATACTCAAATTCTTCCAAACTACTTTTGTATATTTCCCCCTATGAGGATGATAAATCTCTTTCCTTATAGTTGCATAAATTTAGTAGATAACATCCTCAACTACACTGAGTGGAAAAAGTAAGCTCATCCATGATGAGATCAACCACAAACATGATCTTTGTTACACTTGATAAAAATATCCTTTAAAAAAAGTAGACCTAGTGTTATCCATCCTCTCCTAACCTGTTGTTGTTGGACAGAGCCTGTAGTTATAAAGCCCTTTATCAAGTCAGGGGACTCCTAAGGTCTTTACACTACATTTAGTCATTCAGAGGCTAATGATGCCAAGCTACATTGTAGCCACAGCTGCGCCGGGGCATACTATCAGTTATGAGACTGCTGTACACAGCTGCCACCCGTAGGCAATGTTGGTAAAGTGTTTTGCACGATAGGACACAATGAGGCAGACAGAGCTGAGCGTTCAATCCGATGACCCCCTGGATGTAGAAGGAGCTTTTGTATCCGCCACCTTAGTCACAAGGTTTACTAGAGTTTATAATGACCTTAAATTTTAGCTTCATCTCAACATTCTATCAAAAATACAACACAAGTGTAGAAACTTTTTTTTGTTGCTTTTTTAGTAATACAGAAAAGCGACAATTATTGCTGCATGCTGTTAAATGTTTATTATTACAGTTACGGTAATCTTATTCCATTTAGATTTTATTGAGTTTTATAATCTAAACTAAAGCAAAATATTGTATTATTAGTTTTAGCACTAAATGTTAACACCTTTCTATTCATAGCTTGCTTGAATAAGTGTTTACCTTAATAGTGATGGACATCACTCCTTTATTTTTTCTGATATCATTGCACAAGCTAAAATAATCATTCTTAGCTATAACAGTAGGTGGGGGGTGGTTGGCACTACTACCCAAATAGGTTGTGGTTATTATTGCATAAACTCCTGCATTTCATTGAAACGATTTAAAACCATTGAAAAGGTGTAAATGAGAAATTTTGGTTATTTTATAACTACACTTATTTAACCCTGTTCTACTTCAATGCAAAGTATCTAACCCATCGTTTTTGGCTACACTAAAGAACCCCCTGCTACAATGATCCTAAGCGAGATGCAAACCTTTAACTTGCTTTGCTCCTGGTGAAAAAATTACTAACTGCCAAAAAGCCCCCGCAAATCTAGCCATGTCGAAGTCTCAAGTTCTGTACAGATTTCCTCCTGTTCAATGTTTTAAATGCAAAAGTCAGTCATTAAGGGGGATTCAGAAATCCCTGAAGCTCAGTCTTTGCCTGTTGTTAAAGGTTTTAACAACTGGACATGAGGAGTACAGAACACAATAAACTATTAAAGAAAGTCAAGCATGATCTACTTATTTACAGAGATTATCTAAAAAAAAAAACAATACATAAGCTGAGAAAAGGCATGCTATCTGACCCGATGGATTTTATGATAAGTGCATTGCATGCTCCTGCTTTTTCTGCAGAGAGGAAACCTTTGCTCTCTTAGATAAACACAGAGTAAAGCAGAGAGAAGGTGGACACAGACCAAGTTTTCTCCAATGATGTTTTTTGGAGAGACTAGTCTCACATGAACTATTTTGGCAGCATAACAGAGGACATGTTTAAGATAAACCAAACACAGCATTTCAGGAAAAGAACCTGCAGATCTGAAGAGAAATTCAGAAAATATGTAGTTCATTTAAACTTTGCTTGATGAACAGTCAATTCAAACTGGACCATAGGGGTACAACAAATTAAGTTAGGGTTACACTTTAGTTGGTGGGGAGGGGGATGAAAAATCCATTCACTTGTTTATATACTTATTTATTTACATAACGTATATATCTTCTTCTTGTATTTCTTTTCCCTTTTATTATATGTCCAACTTCTTTATGGTACCCATCCTGCAATATAAACGCAGAAAATGTATTTGATTTTAATTTTGGAATACCATTAAGAGAGATGGCCTTCACAATAGGATAGCATAGGAAGCACTATTTTTGGGACAGTATAATATGTTCCAGATCCTTGTAAATACTTAAAGCAATGACAAGAACAGAGGGCTAAATGAAAAAGGCCCTGAGTTTATAAGGTGAGCTGTTTTTGTCATACCTCTGGTGACAGCAATATGAGGGATGGGAAGCGTGGTGGAAAGAAAAACATTTTTGACATAAACTTGGTGGAATGAAAAAGGAAAACAGATATTAAAACAGAATCTGAGCTTAACTTAACATTTCGATCATCTATATAAATTCTGAATAGTATATTATATGAATATTATATATTTTTTGAATAAATTTAATTTTATGATGACTTAGTACTAGAGTAGTCTTTTTATAACTTACTATACTTTTTTACTCTTACTTGAGTAAAAACACAATAAAGTAGTACTATTACTTAAATACAGTTTTTTGGTACTTTACCCACCTGATGGCTTTAAGTTATTTCAGTCAAAGGGAGAAACTCTAATGCAGGACTTGGTGTCCTAAAGATAATCACATTTATCTTGACATCTTTTTTCCCTAGTAAAACTTTTGGCATTAACTTAAATTAAATCTGATAAAATAAAGGAATCCAGACACATAATAATGAAGAACTGATTAATGTGATATTTTTCAAAAAAATTGCATGCCTTCTTTTTCTTTCCTTGTGGTAAATTCGTGAGTTTCACCCTCCTGTAGAGATGTTTCACTTTTATCACCTTCCGCTGTGGTCTACCTGAAGCCTTGTTTGTTACTCTCAGCTACCAAACACGTGTTTCCATAACTTCGGGGGACTGAGTGTAAAAGAGAATCACATCGCCTTTCTGACTTGAACGTAACACAACTAGAATCGTGTGCGGCGTATTGCCTCCTGGGGACCAGGGGAGGGGGCGGGTCTCTACTGCAGCTACAGCTGCACACATTTGCAGCGACTTCGGGGAAGGAACAGACTGCGGACGGAGTGCGGCCGCGCGTTGTTTTCCTGTCAGCATCTCAGTCTGCGCCTCTGGTGTGATCTCAGAGGCTTTTTATGATCCGTTTTTGTTCCTCCAGGCAAACTTATAAGCTTCCCGCTCATTGTTTGCTGTTTCAGGTTAATATAAAGCCAAGCAGCACAAAGCCCAACCATCCATCAGGTAAGGAATAATTAAAGGCTTCTTGGTTAAAAATGCGTCATTTAAAGATCCTTAATAGTTGCACACCGAATTTAATGAGGATTTCGAAATCAAAAAGAAAATATTTAAAAAGAACAAGCTTAAACTAAAAATTTAAAAAGAACAAACTAAAAGTTAATTTTCTTTAACCATTCTAAAATCAAATTATTTTAGGGGAATGAACCGGACGAAGCAGACTGCTGATCCCCTATGTTTACTATAAATGAGTGGAGCTGCTGGGATTTACGATGCTTAAAGTAATCAAATGAAAACTTGCGTCTCAAACTTTTGTTTGTTTCTTGAATAAAAAAGTTTTTAAAGTAGATAATTTGCATTTCTTTCCTAACTCGCGTTTTCATTGCATTGGACTTTTTTGGAGCAGAGCTGAAACATTGATTGACATGAAGGTGATAGACGCTTTCCAGCAGGATGTGCATTTTCTTATCACCTCTTCCTTTGCTGCTCTTAAGCATGACCAAACTGTTGATCAACGGTTATTTTCATTTTCTTCCTTTTTCTGATGAAAAAAAACGTAAGTTTTGTGTTTTGCAACGTTTTGAGTTGGAGAGAAAAAAAACTGTAAATCAAATATTTTGCTTATCACCTGTCTTTGGGGGATTTGCACACTGTAATCACTGCAGTTGCAACCTCAATAGGTCGTTTGCAGCAACGGCGTAAATCCCGTTTAAATTCCTAAACAGCAGGGCATTAGAGGAAAGTTGGACTTTACTGCAGGAAAGATTGCACATCAGCTGGTTGAGCTGCATTTTGCTTGTTGTTCAGAGGTTTATATTTGATGAAGTGTATAGCAGTCTAAAAATACATTCTAATGAGATACGGAAAAGCAAAAAGGAGAAGCACATTTTGCAAACTTTATTTTAATTTCCAGTGCTTGCACTGGCAGCTGCAGTTAAGTTTTTTTTTCTTTTACTATCTCTTCAGTGGATTGAGGCGTTTTAGTTTCTAGAGTCAAATTCCACACCAGTGAGCCACAACATAAGGACGACTAACCTGATCCTATAGGAAGCAAACAAAAAGTAAATGTAAATGTGTTTAGGCCTGCCTGCCTGGAATGCTTATATTTTTTACAAGGAGGTTTTGCAAAGTTCAGTTATGCTCCTTTGCAAAATGTAGTCACACTCTTTGAGCATTTTCTGATAAGTGTTACATTAAAGGCAAAAATGTATTGTGGCTTGTGTTGAAATTCTTATGTTGGTTTAATTTGTTACCACTGTTGTAGTTATGACGTTTCTGCTTCATTTCCCATTGCATTACAAACATGGTCTCTCCCCATCAATGAATGCTCTGAAAACAATAAAATATAATTCTAAAATTATACTGCTTTACTGTAAAAAGGTGTTATAAGTAGGAAAGTTTAGTATCAGTTCCTTTCACACTTAGAGTCACATGTTATTCCTTTCTCAAGGTTCTTAATCAGATTAGATACAATTGGATTTTACAGCACATAAAACTGTAGATACCTTAATTCAGAGAAGGTTATTGGTAGAGCTCTATCTGTATATTACATTTTTTAATTTAGTTGTTTGCTTTTCCACCTCTAAAGAAGAGAGGTAAAATGTTTTAGCTTTTAACTTAGCCGTTAAGTTAACTTTTAAGAATCAATCACTTAAATATCTTTTACACCATAATGCAATTTTTCTCAGACACCACCTCACAGTCCACATATAGAAAAGAAACAGAAATTAAAAACACTTCCCGAAATAAAAAAAAAACATCCCGAGGGGACACCCTAAAATATCAGAAGAAAAACACAAAATATTAACATAGCAAATAGTTTAGAGCCTGTACTTATGTAGTACTTTTTCAAGTCAGAAGACTTGATCAGAGCCCTTTACACTACATTCGGTCATTCATCCAATCACGCACACACTCATGGTGGCAAGCTATAGCCACAGCTGCCCCAGGGCACGTCTATAGACAGAAGGAGGCTACAGTACACAGGTGCCACGGGGCCCTCTGACCACCATCAGTAGGCAATGTGGGCGAAGTGTCTTGCCTACGGACACACCGACACTGACAGCCATTTTTAAAGTAACAGCCAAGGTTGATTACAGCATTTGCCTGCTGTACATCTATAAATCATTCTAATTGTTTTCTAGGTCCATAACTGGAACCAAACAGTCAGATTAGTAAAATGTTACAATTTTTTTTGGTTGTTTAATTAATCAATTAAATTGGTTGATCCAAAACCAATGGCTTGGAAAGTTTCTGACCAAAATATTGGTTAATCTATGCAAAATTGGTTTAACCAACTAGACTGGTTGTTTTTCCAACCAATCCATTCTCAGTGTAGAGGTGGGCTCAATAAGTTTTACCTCACAGTTTTGGGAAGGATAATGTTTTTTTTTTAATGACGTACAGCATAAATCGAGTCCAGGTCTGGTAGACGGGATCCCACAATCCCCTGTGCTGTCCTCACCACCAGTGCTGAGTCCTCGCTATTTTTTTGGTTGTAGCTCTTTATGCCACCTTGAGGCACAGAATGATTTAACTCTAAATGCTGCAGAAGTTTGTGAATACTTGAGTATTTTCAACAACTGACAAAGAAGAGCCAATGTTGTGTCTTTGTCACCTGGTAGGAGGTGTTCTCAGTCTAGGATAGGCCAGAAAAAATGTGAATGCCCTTGAACTCCATGCTGTTCTTTGAAGAAAAAATAGAAATTTCATATTAGATGTAATAATAAGGATTTGAATAACATTACAACAGAAAATTCAGTTTAAAAAAACATATTAGCCAGCTTTTATATATTTACTTTTTACCAATAAATGTTACCTAAATTAACAAAGAGATTCATTAAAGAAATCGAATACTCACCTAAACTGAGAGATGTCATTAAAGGATTAGTCTGTTATGTTCATGATGTTTTATCTCTCGCTTGTTTTTCTGGGCCTTGTACCTCAGTTCTGCTGAGAACAGGGAAACAACTCACCAAGTTGAGAAAATCCCTTTTTTCTATTCACAGAGGAAAGGTATTTTGCTATAAAGCAAGTATTGCTGCCATAGTATGAGGCTGCATAATTTGCAGTTGCTTTAGCCACAAAGAAATGATATATATAACCAACTGTCTTTGGTTTGCTGGCACAATAACAACTAAAACCATGCTAATAGTGTTTCGGTTTCATCTCTAACAGTTTCCAGTTCTGTTTGTTTGCTTTGTTTCCCAGAGCTGCTGTTTTTTTATGTATCAACACACATTATCTTCTTTCTGCTATATTTTTTTTTCTATCTTTTTTTTCGTGAGGATTCTTGTTAATCATACATTTTTTTTTTTATGTTTGGTATATGTTTTTCTCTATGTTTCCTCCACGATCTTTGATGCAAAGTTTCTTCTCCATAGAAGTAGAAATTCATAACTTTCTCCATAGAAATCTTCTCTATGCTCACCTCTTTCCTAATCGGAATGACAAAACTCAATCTATCAACTCCCAATAAATGACACTTTTACATGTGCTTATGTCAGTGTTTAAAGGCAATGCATACATTGCTTAAGAAATGTGATGTAAAGCTGCTTAAAGTTTCAAACAGGGGTTTTAGCTTTTCATAAGATGGTGCAGTAACATCTGATTTTTAAGAACTTTTTAGGTGTTATTTAAAGATGTTACAACATATTTTTGGTTGTAAACTAGGAGCCTGTTTCATGCTGTCAATCTTCTTAACAGCTTTATTGAAATGAAGAAATGAAATGTTTACGCTTTGAAATTAGCAGAAAAGATAGCAGTTCATGACTTAACTACTAGTAGCCTTATTTTATTGAGAAGCAACCACGCAAGTCTAAAGACTTTTGCATAACACATTTTGATCTCTGTTCCTGCTGCAAAAAACACCCCCAAGCATAATTACGCCACCACCCTGTTATAGCGTGGGCATGTTAATGAGTCCTGCTGTTAGATTTTCTGTACAAATCGCATCTATTTTGCATATTGGCCTTTCAGTGACCCCTCAGCAGCCCATTTGCTGAGGCTCTTAAATAAATTTAGGCAAGTTTTAAGGCAATTATTTATGACTTTTCTTTAAAGATGCCTTTCTTCTGGACACTTCCAGATGTAGAGTTCACACCAACTGAGCTGTCAGCAGTTTTTCTTACTGGAGCTTTGGATATTCTTACCTCCTCCAGAGAACTATAGGTCTCTTGACTGTTCCTCTGATTAATGCTCTTTCAGCTTAGGCGGTTGCTCATATCTTAATAGGTTTCCAATTGTTCAGAATGTTATTTGAAAGTTGCTCTTTGAGATGCTTAAAACGTATTTTCTTATAACCTTACAGCTGAGCCCTGATCTATTACGTGTTCTTTCTTCACGATGCTGTTTGTTCCCTGTTTTTGAATAAAAAACATCAGAGCCTTTTAAAATATTGCCTTTTTTAAGAAGATGTTCAATTATACACAGCTGGACTGTCTACTACCACAAAGATTTCTGAATGGAGTTAGACTTTGTTTAGATGTATTAAATAAAATAAGAGCTGAATGCAAATACAAACCATACTTTTAGATGTTTATTTACAGAAAAAAGGAAAGTTAAGGGCAGGTTTAATTGTTCTATTCTTTGCATTTATGTGCCACTGAGTGTTTCAGGTAAAATCTTAATAACATTTTTTAAAGGTTAGTGAACATAAATACTTTGTCAATGCTATTTAATTTGAGCTGATCTTTGAGCTTATTTCAATCTTTTTTTTTTATTCTTGCTGTTTTATTTGTACCATTTAACCTGAGGTCTGATGTCTGAGGTGATTATTTCTAAAGTTTGCAGACTTTTTGTTTAAGAAATACTAATGTGCTTCCTGTATACACGGATATCTATAAAAATAGTGCTAAAGAATTTTTCCTTTCATGATACGGTTAGATCAACCAATTAATGTTTGAGTTACTTGTGTAATTACCTGTGATTTTGGTGAAAACTATGTCAGTATCTCAAATGATAAGAGAGAGGGATTTTGGGAAACTGTAGTTAAATAAAAAGCCCCTTGTTGTCCTGTCTGAATTGACCCTGTCCCCTTGTCATGAAGTGATAGATAGGTTCTTTGATGTGTGTGTTGGTGCGTGTAAAGTACGTGTCCAGGTAGCACAGTGAAATCTGTTTATATAAGCTAAAAACACTGACACTATGTTCTCGACTTTTTCTCCCCACTCTCCAGACTTCTGCTCAGATGCTTCATCCTCAGCGTTCTGCTTCCCTCCATAATGTAATTCACTGAAGAAAACTCAAAAAAGAAGCAGACTCACAGCCCAGTACAGTAGTTGTGACAGCGAAAGGTGTGATTTAATTCCGGCATTGCATGTGCAGAGCTGGTGCTGGGAACTTCCTGCTTTGTCTCACTCTCTATGTGACACAATTCCTTTTGTCTCAAGTCATACCATGTGGTCTGGCGAGCAAATATTGTGTCTGAAAACAAGACAAGCGGCTGATTGGTTGGGATGAATGTACAAAGAAAGCAAAAAAGGGGAAAAAAACAACCATGCTGAAAGCTCACCAGGTGGTTTATATTGGCTTGGAGCTGCTGATCGCTCTTCTGGCTGTAGCTGGGAACATCCTGGTCTGCTGGTCCGTCTGCCTGAACTCCAACCTTCAGAGCATCACCAACTTCTTTGTGGTCTCACTGGCGGTTGCTGATATCGCTGTGGGGCTGCTGGCAATTCCCTTTGCCATCACAATTAGGTATCATTTCCTGGTTGTTATCTAATTTTGGGCATGGGTTAATGTTGTACCACTGAAATATTACATTACATGATGAGATTCAGCCCACTGATGTTTTCTCCTAATTGTTGTGATAGCTGCCTTTTGTGTTTCGTTAATGGTTCCTTTTTATCCATATCCAGTGTGGGCTTCTGTGCCGATTTTTACGGCTGCCTCTTCATCGCCTGCTTTCTCCTCATACTCACACAAAGCTCCATCTTCAGTCTGCTGGCCATTGCTGTGGACCGTTACATTGCAATCAAGAACCCTCTCAGGTGACTTAAAAGCAAACCTTATTGCAATCCATCGAGACAGGAAATATTCAAACAAACTCCGAATTACAGAAAAAAAGACAAGGAAAGAGGTTTTCATTAGCACATATCTGCATGTATCATCCATGCAAGGAGGTAAAGTTGCAGAAACATCTAACCTTCAGCAGTCGTTTGATTCGGTTTAAACTAAATGCTTTCTGGATTCCCTTTTTTCTAAAATGGCTGCTTTTGCAGAACATTGAATTAGTGGTTGGTTACTAACTCCTCTTAGGGAAGTTTTATCTTGTAATCCACAGCAGGTGACGCATTTGCATAAGCAGTTGCATAATAACCTCAGTGTGTACTGACTGCTAATGCTGGTGCCAACATGCCCAGGACATTGGTCAAAAGCAGTAAAAGAGTTTTGAATATTTAATCTAATGACTCAAAGATCATTGTTATATTTCATGTTAATTATATTTATTGCATATATCTAACCTACTTTTTTATTTTGTCTTTTCAGGGAGATGTAGTTCCAAGAAAAATTATTACCCTTTTGCTAAAATAATTGGAAATTGCTAACATAGGAGTAAATTTACCCCTAAAATGTATCATTTAAAAACAAACAAAAACACCTTTTTCACTGCAAAACTTCCTAAATTTAGACGTCTGCAGTTTCTGATATGGGGGATGGTGCCAATCTTAGAGGGCAATGTACCCTCCCATGAAAATGGAGGAAAAAGAGAAAATTATGCTTCTCAAATGAGTCTTTTTATTATTTGTATTTTCTATATTTCAAGGCGATGTTCACCTGTACTTTCTTGCTGGCTACTTACACAAAATAATCTTATTAACTTTACTACTTTATGCACATTCTTACTGTTTTATGATACAATGATCAAAAATCTTAACAGAGATTCTCAAAAATAAATATTAGAGGAGCATCGATCGAGGTTTTTTCTGATCTAATCCGATACCTGAGCTGAACTTATCAGCTGATATCTAATACCGACCCTGTTGAATGAATGAACCATATATATGCTCTCATGTGAGGAAGAAGCTTTAGCATTGACATAAACATCCCTAAAAAAGGGAACCAAATTAACACAGATATAAAACTGCTTTCATAATTTATAAACAAATAATAAGCAAAAAAATCAAAGAAATAACAGTTCCATGTAAAGTGTACTGGATCGGATTTATGATATGAAATTACAGATCCAGCTAATTAGTCAATATCAGAGCCAATATCCGATCCGGGTGCATCTCTAGTAAATATAAATTAAACCTTTTTTAAAACATTCATGATACCTTTTGGCATTTTAACAACATTAGTTTGAAAAAGCCATGAATAAAAAACTTCTTAGACTCGCCGTCAATTATTTGGCCCACTTATTATTAAAATCAGAGACTCTCCATTGTCAAAGTCTACATTTTCTTTGGGATCAGGTCTTAACTGATTAAAATACTAAAAGATAAAAAAGTCCTATAATTCTATTAAATGGAAAACTATGTATAAGGAAAGTAATTATTTAGACATACCCTATTTTAGAGAAAAATTAAAAGTATTTTAAAAATCTCATTCTTTGTGATTGTGGTGTGTTTAATCAGCAAACCCATAAGTAGCAAAGCCAGACCATAAAAGTAAATGTGTGCTGATTACTCTGGGGCTTTTTTAAGACACCATCAATTTGTCCTAATAAATAAATAACGAAGTTAGATTTAAGTGCACATCCGGCTAAAATCGGCAAATATTTACCTTTCTTCTCAGTGATGTAATCACAAAGAGATTAAACAAAGATTTTTTTTTTCCTTATAATGTATCGTTGTGCTTTGTTCAAACCTTCAGGTACAACAGTCTGGTAACAGGGCAGAGGGCAAAGTGCATCATCGCTCTGTGCTGGACTCTGTCAGCTGGGATCGGCCTGACCCCGATGATTGGCTGGAACACTGGTGAGAGTTAGCCAATTTTCTGGATGTCCCTTGTATATTTAAAAGGCAAACTCTAATTTCTTCTGTAATTAAAATCAAATGTACATTTCTGAACTGCATGTAATACTGAAATTGAACCTTCTGTCAAAGCATTTATCATGGCTGCCACCAACACCAACAAGTTTGAAGTTTAAACAAATAAATCAATGTTGAATTCTCTTCAGTCGGATGTCTTGACGTGGATCCTTGCGTCTTACCAAAGAGAATTGAGACAATGGCTCTTGAAAAAAATAAAAAAAATGTAAAAAACCCTCGTAGTACCAGGGTATAATAAATTGAAAGACCATGAAGGGGACAAAGTTGTCACAAAAATTAATGTTAGACCATCTTACAGCTATACAGGTTTCAATAAAACATGTCTAGTTTCAAAATCTTACCTTTGTCCAGAAGGCAGGCTTGTTTTATCCCTAAAAAAATAGTTAATCTTCACTTGTTCCCTTTTATGATAATCGATTCTAATTCTCAATTGTAGCCATTTATTTGTTTTCCTCCACTTCATTTTTTGTAAATAGATCGGCATCAAAATTAATTTGTAGTTCTGAAATCCCAGTTTTAGTTAATTGTTATGTTTTTTTTAAGCCATATGTGCATTTTTGTTGCCAAAATTGGTGTATAACAGTGGTGTAATCACAATACAATCATAAATTTCAATGATTCACTTCATATGTGCAAATGAGCTGATGATACGTAATGTGCTTCCAGTACAGATGGGGTAGTGAAATTATCTATATAGACAGCTCCACCTGGAAAAACATGGTGGACGAGTGATGCTTCTACTGGCAAGAGATATAAAATATAAATATAAACATCTAGAGATATGTTAGTATTCAGCCCATATCACTCACATAAACAAATAGTAAAAAAAAAAATTAGAAAGGAATTATTGTCCCTCTTAGATGACAACAAAGAGAAAGTGTAAAGGTAGTTTTAAATCCTTGACAGTTTTTTATAAAAAGTAAACGGCTCATTTCATACATCCTGCATGCATTTGAAAAGATTTGATTTTTCTCAGATATTGGCAAATATAATTATTAATAATAGCTAAATCACACTTTTTAGCTTAGCCTTTCCATTTTGATTATGTACAAAAAATATGAGTATTAAAATAAATGTCTGGCTAACATTAATTTCAAATGTAAATGATTTTATAATCACAGCATTTTTAAATCCATTGCTGTATTATTTAACAATAAATGCCCTGTTATGTTTTTAGTCGCATGTTGAGAAGATGTGCGGAGACCACTGAAGTAGTCAAAACTATAATTTATTAAAAAAAAATAAGAAAACTACAAAATAAAATACACCACCTTGTTTTTACTTAATGTTTTATTGCATTCAGAATTTCACTGTCTTTTATCACAGGGAACTAATGAAATATTCAAACCCGCATAAGAGCAAAACATGCAAATTAGAGATTTAGACCTACAGTTTAATTTTTTAGTGCCCTGTATTAAAGTCCCAAACAAAAAAAGCTAGCTGCTGGATCTGCAGACAATACAATTAAAATGAGTTTGCTGACAAATATTACCTCTGTAATTAGGAAACATAAAGCCTACTGCAGCTGCTATTTAACCACCAGAACTTTAGCTTAAACTTCTTCTGTTTGGGTGTCTTTCTTAAGCGCATAAACACATTTTCTTCTTTCCCTCTTTCGTTTTTCTTTTGTTCTTTGTCTGATCTGTCTTCTTTTCTAATTTTCTCATCCTTCTCATGGTTCCTGGGGTTTAGCCTCTTTTATCAATGCATTATCCATTAACAGACATTCATTTCACTGCAGTGCTTTTCAGCACTTTCATCTGCTTTTCAGTGCTTTTGTTTTTAATCTGTTTTACTCATTCTGACTTCACTAGTAATCAATCCAATACTGGCTGCTTCAAGCAACTTTGCTCAGTCCATAGTTGGTACCTCATGCGGCAAGAAGCTACCTTTGGCGGTTCCATGTTGCCATTATGAAAAACCATCATTGACCTGCACCGTGTTACTGAAGCGGACTCCTTGGTGACTTTCCTTAGCTCAAAGTGAACTGTGTACTAATACCTTTTACACACACAAAAGAAAACATATAAACGAAACCTAATGAAACCAAAACCAAACAAGGACTTCAAAGTGGCTTCCAATTAAAGGCACAATAAGTATGAGTCACAAGAAATGAGTTTAGACACCATTTCTTGTAAATTTTGTGACTCAAAATGTGCAAAAGTTTGCTTCAGCGGGTAGTTAAAGAAGAAACCAAACACCCATTTCATAAGACTCATGCCAGTGCAAGAACAAAAGGGTCTGTGGTTCATTGCCACAAAAAAACATAT
>JAUZNJ010095583.1:0-35437 GCA_034780135.1 Jordanella pulchra
CAGGCCTCTCTCATCTTTTTAAGTGGGAGAACTTGCACAATTGGTGACTGACTAAATACTTATTTTCCCCACTGTAAGTAAATCTTTGGGATTTCATTCAGGTAAGTCCTGGTACTTATGCTGTACTAAGGGGAGGTTATTATATTACCGTTTACTACGTCAAAATTCTTAAAAAGAATATCCTTGGTGGACCTCCGGTTGTGACATGTAGAGAGAGGACACCCAGAAAAAAGCTCCCAGTTCATTTTCTCACTCACGCTCTCTTTTTGAGTAAGTCTCCCACACAAATTGTGACAAATTCCCCTTTGTTGTATTTATGCAGGTTTATATGACACAGTGAGCAACTCTAGAGGCACCGTGCAAACTCCAGCAAAATGTGCATCCGGGAAGCTAGCGTTATTTGCAGCTAGGAACCCTTTAACAGCTGAAAAGACACCTGCGGCCCCTGAAATAGCGGGGAGGACGTTTCTTCTCTGTTTCAAGACGCCATTAGACCAATACAAGGTTTGCTTGTTTCACTACAGTTGGACTGATGCGATCTAACCTCCATATAGTTAACATTTCTGAAGGCTGTGAGGTTGGTAAAGATCCCCTAAAGTTCATGTCAGGTGCACTGATCCAAGTAATGAGACCTGATGTTTTCTCTGAACCACTTGAATGGGAAAGGGCCCATCTACATCAGGTCCAAGATCATCTCCATGCCTGTTCCTGGTCTGCTTCTCCAGATTCCAACAGAAAGAAGTCCCTGTGCTCAAATACCAAGGCACTACTCTAAGAGAACATCAGGATTTAAGCACAACACTTACTATAAGTAAAGAGCTGCATTTAAAGGTATAATAGTATGTATTAGAAAAATGTTGCATTTTGTCTAAACTATCCGGCCAGACTGTGAGTGATGCATGGAAATGATGTGCTCACCTTCAACTCGCCTGATGATGCTCAGATGTTTTTCAACCAAAAGTTCGCTGGAGAGTAGGACTTCACTCTCCCTGACTTGGACTGTACAATGGTTTATCACCTAAACTCGCGGCTGCACATATTCATTACTTCATCTTGTGGTGAATAGCAGCATTTAAAAGACTAGAGGTACGGTAGGTACTCCATGTTTTTTTGCTGGACTACTTCAAGTATTTTAATACTGTGTACAAGTTGGTTCAGCTGAAACTCTAATGACTGAGTCAATAACTTGTGCTGCCTTTCAAATGTGTGTTCAGAAGTTCACATATCAAATTGTGTATCGATGTGGGAGCTTATAAAGCGTTCACCATCTCTGCACTGCTGAACCTTCCCACTTTTCTTTTTCTTTAACATTGTGTAAATAATACAAACATATATGCATATGTAATAACAATGGTGATTATCAAGCCTATTGTTACGTTTGCTACTATTATCAATAACAGTAGTAGTAGGATAATAGAATAGGATAATAGATAATAGTTGTGTCACTATGCCTCCAAATGATCATGCGCCTTGGCTACTTGGCCAAGGGGATATCCCTTTGGCTGACTGGTCAGCGCGTGTGACTTTCACGCGGGAGTCTTGGGATCAAATCCCGCCCAGGCCCTCTGTAGTGTGCACCTTGCCACAGTAGATATTATGTTTTATCTATTTTTATCTTTTTTCTAAAAAAAAATAGCACCCCTTAATGTTGAAGGATTGGATGTCAAAAAGAAATTGGAGCCTCAAGCAGGTATAAATATTAAGGGAATGTGCTACCAAAGGTTTTTGGAAATAGTTTTTAGCTTGCTGCTAGCCTCTAGAAGAGGAACAAATATAGACTTAGTTTTGTGTTTAGACAGGGTAAAGTTCAGGCATAGGAAACACTGGCTCTTTTCTCCTAATCTAAGGGAAAGAAAAGAAATTTATATGCTGTGAAACTTAACAATCACAATTTCTTCATTTTTTCTGTGAATTTTTTGTCCTTTTCATCCTATTTTTCTAATGGAATCAGGAAACCCACCTTCAGAAAACTTTGCCAAAACTCCTGCTTGTCACCTAGAGGTCACAATACCTGAGGCATAACAGTTTACCAAACTATTATTATTTTACAGTGTCACTCATTTACAAATATTCTCCAGATTTTAATTGTGATTTACTCTCCAGCGTCTGGTGTTTGACACAGAGAAAAGGTTTGACAAGATGGTTTTTGGGATATCTGGATACTTGAAGACATTTGGTTATGGTGCCAATTTCTTTTCATAGATTAAACTCTTACATACTTTGCCCAACAACAAACGTGGCTTGTAGGAGGGCTACAAGTAAGAAAACACTATTATGAGTATTTGTTTCTGAGTATAGCACTCTTCTCTGTTTGTCTCTTTTTTGTTTCTGATGGTGTTTCACATTTTCTCTCAGTCACTAACAATTGAAGCTTAGATCTAAAGTTCAGAGGAAACAGAATCAGGACAGAGACAGGTTTGGAAAAGTCTATTCAAACCTAATGTATTGATATTATTGTATTTGAATGGAAAGTCAAAGCATGCATTTACAACATGAGCTTCTGCCAAAAAGAGTTTCTCAAACTCCCTATTCTGTAAACTGGTTCAAGAAAATTTTTAATAGATTAAGTTAATCATTAGCTCCTTTTTTCTGTTTTCTTGCATGGGAGGTGCAAATGCAGACAAAATATCAGTTTGTGTGAAAAGTGTTAGTAACAGTTGGTAAAGTAATTGAGGGTATAGAGGACTACAGAAAATGTAAGGTTTGCCTGCATACATCTCAAAGCAAACTCCAAAAAGTTAGAAATCCAACAAGTCGTATTAAAACTTAAAACTAAAGAGTCACTAAACTTCCCAGGTTGAAATGAAGAATAAACACAGGAGACAGATTTAAGCTACACACTTAATAAACCAACATACATCAAGTATTCCTGATCATAAATAATGTTATTTTAAAGTATGCAAAGAATTAGACTCGGATTTGGTGTTTTGCCAAACAAATATTCTTAAAGTACTAGAAAAAAAATTACAAGGATGTCCCTAGTTGGTGAAGTTGTTAAAATCTCCCAGTAGGGGCCTCAGGAACCTGAAGTTGTGTCTGAATTTTTGTTTTTTTTTGAGCAGGTTAAGAAATAGGGGAGAAACAAAAATATGGGAGAAGGGAGGGAGGAAACACAGGAGAAAAGAGGGAAACTGCCTTCAAACCACAATCTGTAAAAGTCATCAGAGCTAAGGTGTGTTTTTAGCAGAATGGTTGAGGAAGACCACCTAATAGTCCAAATTCCCCTCTACATCCCACTGTTGTATTCCTGAAACCATAGAGCTCCAATCCTGCCACAACTATGTCACACTGACAATGTGTTTGCTGCCTAATCTAACATCAATGTTAACTCATCTAAGGCTGCATGACATGAGTCTGATTCTGAGGTTAAGTGTGTGTGCGCGCAGGAGGATAAGTGGGAACATGGATGACTGAAAAACTAAATCAACTTGAATCCAGTGTTTCCTTGTAGTATAAACCCCACTTCCTTGCACACAGGAAAACTGCCAAAGGCTGTTGTTTGTTAGAAAATACTGACTGAAGCTTGAATAGGACAAGTCTAGAGAACTAATAGGTGTAGGAAAAACCTGGATAACTAGACTGCCTTAGCTTTTAGTGTCTATCCTGGGCTGAGAAAAAACACATCTCCCAACCAGAGTTTAGACAGACTGTCAAACTGTCACTGAATGTCAGTTGCAACTGCAAAGAGGTTGGCTTTGATGAGGGAAGGCCAAGGGTCGATGGCACTTAGTGGTTTAAAGTCAGAAATTAATGATTTCTTTATTTTTGGATGCAAATAAAGGATTTGGGGATATTTCAAATAATTTGTTCAAAGATTTGAAGAGCAGAATACAATCCAGATAAGCTGGTATTATATTGCTAGCTTATTTAAGGAGCTACAGCATACAGGCTAATGAAGAAACCACATGTTATGATAATGCATCATTACAATCACTAAAGTTAAAGTTAAATGTTAAAAGGAAAAAAGGTGTTTATCCTTGGCTTCACATAAAATTTATTACTAAAAAAGTTCATAAGCAGTAATTGAAAACAAACAGGTGCTTTTAGAAGTTGGGTAATTAATTAAGAAGAGTCTACTGATGTGTGACTAAATCTCTGTATAAATTCAAAAAACTCTGTTAAGAACAAATAGCACTAGCGGGGTCAAGGAACAATTTGTGGAAAATGTTAAAAACCGAATTAGTTAAATTCTATCTCAAGTTTCATGCATCGAAGGGATCCCTGTTCAATTCATCACCAGAAAATGACAAAAGTACTACACGACGACAAACCTATCAGTAATCAAGAGGCATTCAGTTCTTGAATTCTAGCAAAGCTACAGATGTGTATCCACAGCTTGGGTAGACTCTATAAGGGGACCAACAGACGTGCACTTTGCTCCAATTGTGTCTTTCACAGATGAATGGTTGGAAAGTCATTAATGAAAGGATACCTTAAAAAGAAAACAGTCTCCACCACAAAAGATGGTGGGAATGTTTTTTGTCTGGAGGGAACACTGAATACTGAGCTAAATACTGAGTATTTCAGGAGGAAAAACTGTTCACAGGCACTTTAGGTGTTTTAGGCAAAAGCTGCTTGTAGAAAGAGTCCAAAGCCGTGTTTCTGTTCAACTTTAATTCAAATTGAAGCAAAATGTAAAAAAAATCAAAAAAAGAAAATGCAAATTTCTGTTGCTTCCATCTGGTTTGATGTGAATTAACCAAATATTGCAAAGCACATTGCCATCCTACATCATCGTACTCATTACATTGTCACTGTTGTAAACAGGAGTAGATGCAGCAATCCGAGCACAGATCAGTAATGGAGGAAAGTTTTAATAAATGTGTTGCAATCAGGAAGTTGTTCTTACATGAACCTGTTAGTAATGCCGAAGTTGCTTCCAGCCATGTTTACACCCATAATAGAAACATCCTGGAAGATGCTAACACCAGAAACAGCCAATAAGTAATGTGAGCTAAAAGTTTGCCACATCAGAGCTGATTCGAAAAAGTGTTTCCATCTCCCGTTTTGTGCAACAACCATCTTTTCGCAAAAGCAAAAAAACACCTCAAGCGAGCGTAAAAACTTTTTAGTGAATTTAAGGAAGTTCGTTCGAATTTTGACGATTCCATTAAGCTTTCTGATGTTATACTTCAAAATGCGCATTTGAAAAAACGATGGAAACGCACCTAAAGCAACAAATGCAGGACACACTTTTTGGGGTTATCTTAGTCTATCACTTAAAATCTAAATAAAACATGTTGATGTTAGAACTAAATAGAACTAAATGGCTGAAGGACCCTTTGGCACCAAAGTCGGCCAAAGAGCCACTGAGTAGCTTTGCTCAGCATCTGTTCCCCTTTTAACAAACTGTTGTTTCTCTCAGAAACACTGCTGATTTTGACCTTTAACCTGTTACCCAAACTAAAGATGCAGGACCCTCTCCGACACTCAGCTCACCAGCCTCATTGCACCAAATTAGTAATGCTGCATAACTGTTTATCTCTGCTTATAATAAGGATTTAATATTAATCAGTAAACCCTTTATCAGGAGTCTATTTTTCTAAATCTCTTTTTTCCAAGTTCAAAGGCTAATGCATAATTTAATGCAGAGATTCATAGTCCTTAAAGCTTAGTCATCAACTTTCCTCTCCTTCTGCACCTAACTAATGACATTTAATGTTGTTGTGTGCATATGGTGGTTCCTGCAGGCCTCCCAGACGCCTGTGCTGGTCCCTTGTGAAGCTGATCAAACATCCTAACCTCCTTTGAACGTGTGACTTTACTCGCCTGCAAACGACATGAGATCAGTGCATATGTCGCACTTCCGTTAACTAGCTCTAATGACAGACGGAGGATGCAGAGCACGATTACTTGTGTGTGTGTGTTGGCCCAAAGCTTCACCACCCGTGAGCTTGTGTCCTGTTTCTTTCTCCCAATCGGCCTCCAGGTTTGAACCTGTAATCATTTTTTGTGTATTTATCAGTCAGTGTTTTTATTTCTGATTTGCAGTGAGCCTGTGCAGGTCTGACTGAGACCCGGTGCCTGGCGCACGCTCAGTGCTCATGTGAGCCTGTGTGTACTCCTGCATGTGTGTATTTTATTCCCCAATATCCTGTTTGTGGAGTGAAGAAATCTGTTTTCATAGACAAAAGAGAACGAATAGGAGGAAGGAGAGTGGGGGGCAAAGAAAAGGAAAAAGGGGGAAAAAAAACTAAACAAATTCTTCATTTCGGACTAAATTGGGGAAGCACACAACCGAGGTAATGCTGAGAGAAGAATGGCTTCAAATTAGGTGGAAAATAACGTAGTAACACAGATTTATAAAGACCTGCTTTGTTTCAACCACCTTTTATTGTGAGTTTAATGCTCACAGATGAATATAGCTTCAGAAATAGCCTAGTTCTTAGTTTGTTTTCTAAATTGAGTGTAATTTTTTATATATATTTAACAGGGTGAAATGTGGGTGGCACATCAAGCAGGGGTTTTCTACATTCTGCTTTTTCTAGACCCGTTTTAAGTGAGGGGTATACACAGAGGTATGTCTGGCCGACAGAACATGCGGATAATATATTATTATTATAGGTCTTATTTTCTCTACTTTTTGAGTACTGTTTATCCCTAGAGAATGGATGCAGCGGCTGCTTTTGGCCAACATCCCCGTACCCCCCTTTTGATGACTTTAGCAGATAGAAGGGGGGAAAACATGGACATGGCAGGGTGTATAAAATGTGGAGGTCAGGAAGATTAAACAAGGAAAGAATGTGACTTTAAAAAGGAGTTTTGATTATAACACAGGGATCTGAGTAGA
Organism: Jordanella pulchra; assembly: GCA_034780135.1. Taxonomy (NCBI): domain Eukaryota; kingdom Metazoa; phylum Chordata; class Actinopteri; order Cyprinodontiformes; family Cyprinodontidae; genus Jordanella; species Jordanella pulchra. Next base: position 6,791 of record JAUZNJ010095583.1, read on the forward strand.
GGAAGACAGATTGAATTGTTGAAAGTTTACCAGGGTATTCGTTGCTGTCCAGGTCTTGGCCTCCTCTAAGAGTGAAGCCGTATCCAGGCAAGCTGCCGCTGGCCGTTCTGGCTGCTCGCAGCTCCTGGCTCAGCATCAGGCCTTTAGTGGACACATCTCTGTTACCATTAAAGATCAACACTCTGCCGCCGCGGTCCTCACCTCCGAAAGGACAGCCCACTGCCACGTCTGAGGGGTGACACACACAAACACTTATGTTTTAGACATCAGCAGGGTTAAGAGGCCCTCTGAGACAAGAAGCAATGAAAAGACATTCAGGTTAGAGGAAAAGGAAAAAAGAAAAGCTTGACCTTTTAAACTTTGGAATGGCTACTTAGTTACTTCACCAAATGTTTATTTGTTTTACTTATTTCTAAATCTCCCCCTTGCGTTGACCTTTCATATCTAAACAGAGGAAGATAATAGGTGGAAACAGAAAGAATAAAGGTTTTTTCTCAAAATCTTCAAAAAAATAAAACTTGGAAAAATGTTGAATAATCAGCCCCCTTTACCTCAGCATCTCTTATAAGATTCAGTGCCATTAACTTACTTCTAAAGTCACCTAAATAGCAGTTAGAGTCCATCTGTGTACAATTGATTCTCAGTCTAAATGCAGCTGGTTCTCTGAAAGTATTCATATTAGAGAACATCAGTGAACAAAAAAGCCCCCTCTGGACAAGCTGAGGAGATCTACTGCTCAGTAAGAAAATCCTGTTATTGGAACAACAATTCATGCAATCCACAAATCTGACCTTAATGCAAATATGTCAACAGCAAAGCAGGCATTGAATGAAGATTTTAGAAGTCATGCTCACAGCTGCAACAATTTACGTTCAGGATACATCAAACCTGAACTGAACCTAAACTTTTTGGCTGCTGTGCAAACACAATGCAAGACAGGAAAATAGGAACTACTATTCACCTTAAAGACACCATCACCATGGTGAAACATGCTGGTCTAGGGCTTGTTGGGAGTGGGGACGTGTTTAAAGGTTAATCATAACGGGGGTGAAGGTTCACCAGCAGGCAGGACCACCACACTAAAGAGACATGCACCAGGGGAGGGTTTAGATGAAGCTAATGTAATACGGTATGACTAAATAGCCCAGCTAAATAGCCCCTAAATCAGTCTGAAAATGCATTAGAAAGACTCCATTAATGTTCAGAGATGCATCCATCTAAACTGTCAGAGCTTGAACCATTTTGCACAGAAGAATCTCAGATAAACCTCAGATAAACAAAACTAGTCAACCCAAAATACATGCAACAGATGTATATCACATTTTTATTTATCTTCTGTTTTGTTTTAATTACTTTTAATTTCAACTATTTTAACAGTTCTTTAACCCTTAATCTTTATTCTAGATCAGATGTATGTAGTTTCCTGGTCTATTTTACTTTTACTGTTGTTTTCAGTTGTTTTAACAGCACTTTGGTGACCTTAGTTATTCTTAAAAGTACCTTATAAAAAATAAATAAAGGGATAAGAGAGTAAATACTGTACTTTCTGAAGGTGCTGTTAACAAACAAGTCTTGCCTAGTCTGAGAAAATCCTTTGTCGTAGCTGAAACAGTTCAGTGTACAACATTAATTTGACAGCAGTTCTGATATTTTCAGACACTGAGACGTTCCTGTAAATATTAAAACAAAGAGTTTTAAACTGATATGGCCTTAAAGTACAGCCTCTAAATTTAAAAAGGATTTAAAAAAATGATCTCTAATGGATTCTTAAGAGGTTTGCTATTCATTTCAGAGATAGGTTTAGAAAAATCTTTTAAGGTTTAATAATTAAATAATCATCTTGAAAGCTTTGAGTCTTCATCAGTAACAACTAGCCAAAGCCATAAATATCAGAAATATCACAAGCAATTGTCTATTTCTCTCTTTGTGAAGCTGTGCCAGGCCTTTACTTCAAATGTCTGCAGCTGTTCTTAGTTCCTGGATCTTTGGACTGTAAGTTTAACCTGGTAAACTAATTATGCTTCTTAACCTTCAAAGCCCACAGTATGTTCTGGGTCAGCTCGCACTGTGAGGCAACTTCCAGTGAAGTTTTTCAGTATTTGGCTCACTACATGTCGTGCACTATAGAACTCACCCTATTGTTTCTTCTGAAATCATTAAAAAGCAGTAGTCACCCCTTGCCACAGTAAGCCATGCATGCTATGCAGCATAATGCCCACACATGTTCTACAGATGATTTTGCTTTAGCTCATGCTCTGCATACCTTTGTCTTCCCAACACTCTGGCAAAGCGGGATCTTGTTTTCAAATGCTGCTGCTCAACTGTCTGGCTTTTTATCTGACAAATACTGGAACTTACATTCTTTGAAACTTGAACATTCTTGGCATCTACAAGTAGACTTTCCTTCTTCTCTCTGTTGAAATCTTCTGTTTATAATATGTCTACCTTTAGAAGAGTCCTTGTCTAGTGGGTATGATTTCTGTGATGTGATTTTTCCTAATTTCAGATCGTAATTGGCTCAAACCTTTACAAATATTTTTTTTTATTTAATGTACTTTCCTGCAATCAACGTATAAAGTGTTCTGAGGAATAAAATTACATCACCACTAAAAGACAATTGCCCCATAGCCTTACTGTGAACAAATGCTATTATGCATACAACTACTATGAAGAACTTAACATCCTTTTGGATGAATTTTTTGTTTCGTTCTCCTGTGGAGGCTTTTCTAGCACAAACAACCTGTTTAATGTCATCCCACATATCCAGACTTTTGACAAGGCCACACTAACACCTCCATGTTCTTCTTTCAGATTTAATTGGACTTGTTGGTTCATGTTGTATTATTGTCCTTTTACAAAACCCAAGCACTCATGGATGTAGGCAGTTTATGGTTGTATTCGATACAGTTAGTTGTATCCTGAAGAACAAAGAAGCTCCATATCAACAGCCTATCCCTACACTCCCATACACCACACTACTGTTAATAAGACATTTTTGAAAATAATGTTCTTTTTGTTCAAGGTTCAAGGTCATTGAACATTTTACACTGATCTTAACTGCATTAAAGAAGGTCTGCAGTATTTTAGATGATCCATTGGGTCCTGAGCTCACTTTCATCACTCATCGATGCAGTCTTGCAGTAGGTTTGGGAGAACAGCTAAAACATTTCTATTTTTTCTCCGTTAATGAATGACGGCTCTCACTATGGCTTAGTAATGGCTTTGCAGCAGTTTCCAGACTGGTAAATTTCAATGACGCAGTTTCTCATCTGTTCATGAACTTCTTTGACTGAGACATTTTACAGCATGTTGCCTTTTAAAATCCTTTGGCCTACTTTGCTTTGTCAGATTGTCCTTATTTAAGTGATTTCATGATTGAACATTTCTGGTAGTAATTAGACCAAGGCCTGGCCGGTAAAATTGAGCTCAGCTTTCTGAAACACTTCAATAATGACTGTTGCCCATGTTGTTTTGGAAAGCTTTTCTTCAATAGTGAATGAAATCAACATTTGCAAGATGTCTGTTGAATTTAATCAGCATCTTCCCCCTATATCTAAATTTCTTTAACATATATAAACTTAAAGTTTAAAATAACATGCTTGTGATGAATTTCATCTACCACCACTAGTCATTTTAAGTCAATAAAGGAACAATAACCTTTAATGTTTCCTAAGACTCAGGCAGACCAAAGAGGTTAAACTGTGGTAAATTGAAATAATCTAATTTTAGAAAAGGAAATACAATTAAAACAAATTTTATAATAGGTTTAACTATTTGCCAATACCAAACTAATGTCTCGGTAGGTAAACTTTCACATCAGTTCCAGGGCTAAGTACAAGATGTTTTGTTTACAGGTTTAAGGGTATGAATATAGGAACATGACAACTGGAGTCATGTATTTAACTTGCCCTAATATTTCTCTAACAATTGTCATACTTTTTACTTTCTGCGCCAATAATGAAACAATTTAGAAATACATAACACTTTTTAAACAGGAAAATCAAATACTTTACAACTTACAGAAAGTTTTAATTTAAATATAAATTAGAGCTCACAGTCAATAAAGGCTTTTCAATACTTAATTCACACCCAAGCATACATTCAGGGACTTTAATGCTTTATGGCTAAAACATCAAAGTTAAGGAAAATAGCTTATTTTGCAGAAGGTGACTATAACAAAAGAGCACCTGTTTCATATAAAATATTCCTCTTTTTAACAATGTAAGCAAATGTTAGTATATATCCTAACCTGTTAAGTGTCCATTGCCTGGACTGTCCTTCATTTAAATACCCATCAGTACTGTAACTGTCCAAAATCCTTCTAGACATCCTGTTTGTCTCTGGACCCCCTCTCTCCCAGCCTAAACAACTGGTTCCACATGAAGCAGATTGCGGGGTAGAAACAGGATAAATGCAACCATGTGTGTATGCAAGTGTATAAATGAACCTACGTGTGTCCATGTGTGCCTGTGAGCCTGTATGTCTGTGTGAGCCTATGTGTACATAATTGAATAGCTGTGCAAAAATAATAAGCTCCTTTAAAAAAAAAATGTCTTCAAATAATGCAAAAGTCACTCATTGGTATTGCTCAACAGCGACCCACACAGTGCCGGTATCCAGAAGAACACCCACTGCGATGAAACTAGAACTTTAGGAACTCTTGCAGACTTAAAAGCTGATTCACTGTATCCAACGGTGACGAGAAAAAGACGGTGTTGTTAGATGTAAATTATAAACAAGGGGAGCCACATGGCAAATCAAATTATCCAAATTGTAAGGGTTTACCAGCTGACACTTGGGGGAAAAGAATCGTAAATTTGACAGAGGACGAGTATGGTTCTGTTTTTAAGAAGAATGTTGGGGTTGCTGCGGGAGATGGAAGAAGATCAATGTCACAAATGTCACGTCTCATAAAGTAAATCTGTTTTGTAGAGTCCCCTCACCCATCAGTTAAGGGAACAAATCTTGTCTGGTTTGTCTTTAGTGCACAGATAGAGAATATTTTTTTTCACCATTCCTCTTTGCAAACAGCTTGAGTTCAATTAAACTGGATGAAATGTAGGTGTATAACCTGACTAGGCTATTCTTACATCAATATATGCTTCGATCTAAACCAAGCAACGTCCCCTGTGGCTGTACTTTCACTATTATTGTCCTGCTGGAAGTTAACATATGAGGAAAATGGAGCTGATTTATATAGCTGTTTACTAACCACTCAAAGCACTCAAAACTAACACATTCACTTAAGCACCATCATTGAAAGTGAACACATAGATATACTATGATGAAGAGTGGTAGCCCAAGTGCCTTGCCCAGGTGCACACCGACATGTGACTGGAGGAAGCTAGAATTGAACCCAAAGCTAACAGTCTATCAACAATAACCAATCACCAATCTTCCATTAAGGTCAGATTTGTGGACGGCATGGGAATTAGATTAGTCTGTTTATTGATTATTGCACTTGTGCTGCAGATCTCTGCAGTTGTGCAATTCTGTTTGATCACAGCCGAGCATCTGATATTTTTACAGAAAAACTGGAATAATGGTGAAATAAATCAACACATAAATTAACTCTACATAGTCCTCAGGGAATTTCTCAAGGCTTCTCTGAATTTAAGTAAAGATTATCAGCCTAAAAGAGGCTCATTACATATGCCTCCAACATGTTTTAAATGGTTATCCATAAAAAGTAAACAATGGCCCTAAACTTCAGTTATTTGCGTCGTTATATCACATAAAAGCCAGATTAACCCAATTAAAGTTTGCGGTTGTGTTGTGACAAAATTTGAAAATGAGCGCTTTTAAAGCCCTCGACAGGAACGCAGCAGTTTTACACCAGCAAAAACAAGCATTCCCAGAAAGCCCAGATCACTAATCTGTCATCTTAATTTTGTAATCCTGAACAATAAAATCCTGTACATATCTGAACTGTTTCCCAAAAATCCTCAGAGTGTCACACAATGTCAGACAGCAGATGTGATTTATGACTGTAGCCAGGAAAAGCGTCAGTATTGATCCCCCAGTTATTGATCTGCTGGTTAATGGGATTTAAAGGGACGGTATGCACTTTAACACATGCTGCCCAAGAGTAAATTAAAAATAAATCAGGAGGATTGATTTCATACAAGGACCAGATGTGGATCCCTTCATTCATCTTTAATAATGCAGTCCACAGGTTTGAGCTTAGTGAGGCATTTGGGTTCCAGGCTTTGTGCGTGTCAGTCATTGTCTAATTAACGTGAGAATAAAACAAACACATTCAAGAGGAATGAACTCTGGGCTGCAGCACAAAAAAAATCCCAGATGACTCTATCTGAAGCCACATCTGGTGAGGTAAAAATAGCCCCAACACACAACATGTGCCCTCAATGCTATCGTCAAACGATGAAACCAGGTTCACACACGCAAAACCTTTCATCGCCGCACTTCCTGATAGACTGAAGGGCTCTAAGGAGCCTGACAGGATTTCCTCAGTTAGAGAGCTAACAGGCCAACAGACAAAAGATCACAGAAAAAAATTGTGTTTCTTGTCAAGACAGAAGTAGTTGTGCATCAGCACATAAAACTCCTTTTTTAGGTTTATCTTTAAAAAAAATAAGCATCTTGTTTCTTTCATTTTCAGTTAGGTTTTTTTTTTTTCAGCTTACCATTATATCCATCTTGATTGACGTCTCCCAGGGGTGCTATAGCAGTTCCAAAACGTCCAAACGCGTAGGTACCACTAAGCACAATGGGTTCAGAAAAGATGAGTGGAGCCAGCTGCATGTAGAGGTACACCCTTCCCACCTCTCTGGGTTTGCTCGCCATCTCTCTCTCCATGTAGAGCGGCGCTCCAACCAGGATATCATCCATCCTACATGGATTTATAAAACATGTTTTAATGAGCAGAGAGAATTATGATGCAGATGTTAGCCGTGTTTCAGATAGTTAAATGATTCTCTACTTACTCGTCTCCGTTCAAATCAGTGACAGCCACTGAGTAACCAAAATAAGATGCCATCTGAGGGATGGAGCAGGAAGAAACTGTTCAGCTTTTCACCCCAACCAGAGCTAGCTCCATTAAAGAACACATACTAAGTCTTATGTCTGGGGATGAGATGATGATCCTACCTGTTCCCCTGTAAAGTTATGGATGAAGGTGAGATTGGTGGAGTTGATCATTGCGACCTACAACAGAGAATGCAGCGCAAATGCATCAGGCTTGCTGAGGATTAGGGATTGCTGCAAAGCAATTTCACTGTATGGTATTAGGATGTATGAAATCGGAATGTATTTTAATCTGTTTGATTTTGTATTTGTATTCAAGCTTTATGCTAACAGGAGCATAACACTATGGCGATAGTCCTACTGCTCCACTTGTTAAAGCAAAATCTGTTGGGCTCTGTTTGGCATTAAGACAATTATTCTTATTGTCTTATTGCAAAGGCATCTAGACTGCATCCAACTATTCTGTATTTCTAACTGATCTGATGTATGTTTATTCTTCTAAGTATATACTTATTGATTTAGAGCAGCTTGTCTTGAGAAGTGTTTTTAAGTTATATTTTCTTGGGAATTTGTATTTAATTTGCAAAATTAATGAAACTGACCCACAAAACACAAACTTTGCTGTTGTTGCACATCAGAATAAAACATAACAACCAAAACACTGATTAAAGGAAAAGTCAATAAAACCGTTTCTATTAAACTGAAACTTTCTTCTTCCCACTCAGCCTTTCTTGGAGGAGTCCCCCCCCCCATCTCTCTCTCCTTCCCCCATCCTAACCCCAGTTACAGGGTAAGACAGAAAGGGGAGGCAAGGAATTCGTTCATAAGAACTGAAATAACAACCACATGGAGACAGCCAGAGGCTACACACACACACACACACACACACACACGCACGTTGAGGAGGATGCATGTTAACTCAATCTCTGATCTCTGAGAGACAAACTAAAGAAGGGCAGTCTTACGGATATTTACGGACAGACGGTCATGTGTAAACACAAACACTAAATCAATAGCTAGAAAATTAACTTTTCTTTGGTCTCAGTTGTCGAGTTTGGTCACAGAGGAAACCTGATCGGGCCTGACAGCCGTTCCAGAACCAGCCTCTATGTTTTACCTGCCAACTCACAGCCGCCTCAACTGTGATGCTCAGAGAGAAACATTTGCACAGGACAGACCATTCAGTCTGCATTCTGTTTGTGGTGAGTCCTGTGGTTACACTGCAGGTTGAGGGGTTGTGTGTGTGTAGGAAAGGGTTAGTAGGGTTAGGTGGGGTCACTGGCCTCCAAATAAAGCGGAAGCTGTGTGTCATTAAGGGGGATTGACACAGTTAGCCCTGGAGACAAGTTCCCATAAGAAAAGACAGCAGAAGATGTACAAACTGAGTAGTTATAGACCTTTATGAAGCACAGATTATCGCTGAGGGGTGTATTTATTTGAAAACAAATTATTTTCTGGGACAATACTGATAAAACATAACAAGGCTACATTTAAAAGACGTTTAGACAATCAGTAATTTGTGCTAAACTCCATTTACCTGAAGGCCAGTATGACATACAGTATGCAGTCAGGATTTAAGAAGCTCTGTGGGTTTAGTAACTCAAACTACACCTATTTTAAAACAATCATCACACAGAGGTGCAACTCATTTCATTATAATATAGTTTAAAAGTATTTTTCTTATCAGAAGAATTAAACTCAAATAGATCTGAGGCAAAGATAATATTTAATTTGAAGCAACTAATCTGGAAACTAGGATGCTTACAGCCGAAAGCCACTGAAAACCCAAGATTCACTTTACCGCAATATTAAAAGAGTACCTAAATAAAGCCAATAAAAAAGTATTATTTGGGGAGAAATGTCGAGTTTTGCTTATGGTATTCCCTTCACATCATAATGATGAGCACTGACTTGACAGCTTTCCAGCAGACAACTGTTGAAACTTCCAGAAGAGGGATAAGTCACCGCAGGTTATTGTTAAAGAAGCCATCTAGAGTTTTATATCCAATGCAAAGCTGAGGGGAAGGACAAGACGTGGTGGAAAAGTGAGCACATGCATCATGGGTAACTGCAGCCCTAGTCAGCAAAGTCAATTCAAAGGTTTGGGTGAGAATCATAACATGTGGACGGGAGTCGGACCTCGAAGAGTCACCACACAGGTCAGGAGCTAAAACATCCCATTCATCCATCTAAGCCACTACTTATCCAGAAATTTCCAGATGTCAGACATCATTTGAAAGCAATGTCATTTGGTCCACCCTGTTAACTGACCTCCAGTCAATGCAGCTAACAAGTTTTATTTAGATGCTGATTTTCTTTTTCCTGTTCACTGTGAAAGTTCAATAGGTGTCCAGTGATTATATCACTGTGCTTGTTTGGACAGGAAACCACACATAATCAACATAGACCATCTATAGTTATATAAAAAAGGAGGGGAGACACCAACTGCAACAATGCAGAGGCAAAAGGCGCCATTAAAACAACCTTGGCTACTTTAAACACCTCAGCAAAAATGGACACTGATCTCATCTATGCTATGCATTGGTGCAGCAATGATGCATGAGCAAATATGTATTAGACTTACGTTTTTTAACTAATATTGTTTCTTTTTTTAATTCTAAGTTTTATATACTGCTGGACTTTTGTAAGATAATTGTAGGTTTTTCATTTGTTGTAAGCTATGAAAATCTAAATGAAGAACAATAAATAAATCACTCTAAATAAGTCAATATATCTATATGAATTCTACTTTTTAAACTAAATAGCTGATATAGATTAACTTTTTAAATGCTGTTTTATATAATTCAGATGTATTAGCATTAACCGTATGCACACCATAAATGCATCATGTTGGAATCATAAATGCATCCTTTGGCAATGCAATATATATATGTTTTGAGATTTTTTTTCTCTTATCATAGGGGAGAAACACAGTAACAAGGATTAAAGGAAAGTTTAAAAAGCTAATACCTAATGAAGGCCTTTTTTGTCCCAGCAGGACAATGACTTATTTGAAAAAGGGTGAATTGTTTAAACAAATTGATTTGAACACTTCATGAGTAAATAGTTCCCTAAAGAAGGTAAAAAAGACGAGAAAGGAAAGGAAAGCTGAATGGATTGTTTTTACTTTGTTGGTGCTTTTTTTGCCAAATAGAAATAAGATATTTAGGACACTAATATTAACATTTCCAAATCAATGCATTATTGCATTACTAATTACTTTAGGTTGGAGTAAACAGTTATTTTCTGAACTAATTGTTTTCAAGTGCATCGCCTCAAATGGTCAAAGTACTATTTAAAAAGTATTCATTAATGTTCTCAATCACCTCGAATAAACAAGATAAATACCTGTCAGGTATTTGGAACTGGATGTAAAATAGCAGTTTGACGTTTTCCAGCTCTATAGCATCTCATTTATAAAAAATATTTTACTAATTTAACCCTTTTGTTAAATACATTCTGCTGCCCATACTTACATATCCAAAGTTGTGTGCTCCTCTTGGGACTCCAGCTATCAGTTCTGGGAAGATAAAGGTTTTACTTTGTTAGACACTGATGCACAAATATAAAAAAATCCCAATAAAACGTCATCCTCCCACCCTTTACAAAGTCCAGCCCTGCTGATGGGCACTCACACTCTGCTCTAGCGGTGATTGATGAGCGTCGCATCAGAGGGTCCCACCCAGAGAGAGCAGATAGAGTCCCCACTTCCTGCCTTGTGGCTCTCAACTCAGCAGACTCCACCGCCAAACTAATTCCCTGATTCATCTTTGCTTAGAACTTAGAGTTACAACCAGTTCTCCAGTCTGACACAGGTTTAAAGAACACGACCACAAGGAGCTTTGGACCACAACACAGCGCATCAGTGAGCATGTGTTGCTTCTTTAGTCTCACTTTAAGACTCTGTGACATATGTTATGCCTGAGGGTGTTCAGGGGCTTTGCGGGGTTGGTATGAGGGCATGCAAAGGCAGATTTCTACCCCAGAGTTTCCACTAAATGGTAAAGATGCTGGGAATGGGGGGTGACAGACTGTGTGGTGATGCTCTTTGAAGAGAAAGCTATAAATCGTGTGAAAAATATCATGATTGTGGTGCTCTGTCTGTTTTGTCTTTAATAAAAAAGAGCTGCTTTTGTGCTGAAATTCCTTGTTCATTTGGTTTGAACTGGAGAAAAAAAATCATAAAATGAAGCTCAGAACATTAATCTGAGACCAATATGGGTCAAAGAAGCAAAGTAAAGCAATTTTCACATTAAGTAAAGAGCCTCGGAAAAGTATTCAAAAGCAAGCTGTCTTTTTTTTCTTGGTTACCATTTCGCAACTAAAAACAACCATCCCCAGAAAGGGCAAAAAAGAAACCTAGATTGTTTTAAAATGCTTCACAAAGAAAGTTTTAAAATATTATGTCTTAGTCTTTGCAAGCCAACCTACTACTCCAGAAGTGTTCATCTTTGTGTTTCTAAGACAACAAATAGAAAAGCATAAAGACAGAGAAACAATGCATAACTTAAGATGCAGTGAAGTTCAATACAAAAATCCTAAACATCTAAAAGAAAAATTCAATCCATCATTTCAAAACGTAAAGCACAACTGTAATCCTGCAATTACACAGTTTCAGTCTAATTTAGCTCAACTTTACTGTCCAAGAGGGCAAGTTGCTGCATTAACAGTTAAAAGAATAAAAAACATACATTAAACTCAGCATTAAAAATGTAAATCTATGCTTCCCATTTTCATTACGTCCATTCGAGGTCCAGGGTCAACTCTTGACCTGAAGAGGTTTGTGAAGTCTGTCAACAATCATTCTAATCAGTTGCAATGGTGGACAGGAAATCCCTTTATCAGGGGTTCCTAAAGTCCTGTTCCCCCTTAGGTCATGACCTAGATGGTTTGAGACAGCCCTTGTTACTGCTTTTGAGTCAAGACAGCATTGTCAGCTCCTTATCCGTCACCAAATTAAACATCTCTCTATGGATAGCTTTACAATCTCCAGTATGCTCCACAGTTACTGTCATTCTTGATTTAAACAAATATTAAAACACATCTTTTGACATTTATCGGTTGGTCTAAGGATAATAGTTTCTAAAACATCCTTTCACAAACAGCTTTAAAATAACATTAAATTCAAGGATACATACAGAGACTGTTTTTTCCTTCCATATCTTTCTAGATCATCTAGTTCTGGTTTCTCTCATTTGCTCTCTTCTCTTCAGCTCATTCCAGATGTTCTCTACAGCAACCAGGTCTTGTTCATTGAAGATGGTTGATTTTCTATCTCTTTAACCAGTTCTCTGTGGATTTGGCCACATGTTTTTAGATCATTATCCGTTTTCAAGACCCAGTCATGACTGATTTTCGGTTTATTTTGAGAGTTCACTGTAACTGCCCTATTATAAAAGATTACTGGAAAGAAAGAAATAGTGCCTCACAAGATATTTTCAAGCAGAACATTCCTCTGGAGATTAAGCTTATGTCTTTTGGCATAATTTCTCTAGAAGCTTCAAAAAAACAAAAAACAAATATCTGATGACTATTTTATTAACAGCAAGTAAGAAAAATATTACAAGAAAATGGTTATCACAAGACAAACCAATTTTAGAAGACTGGAGCGACAACATTTAGCATGTATAAAATGGAAAAAATATCTCAATCACAAGACTAAACAATTAAGTCAGTGGTGGCAGATTTGAGACAATGTAAAACTTAAAAGAGCTGATTTCATTTTTAGAGACCAAACTTGATTAATTCTCCTTGACAATCCCCTCTCTCTCTAATTATTGTATACTATGTTTTTATGGTTCGCTTTTTTCATTTCTTTCTTTTTTTGTTTCTTCTTCCACACTCCTTGCTTTATAATCATTTTCAGGAAAGTGAAGCAGCATTTTTGTTTAGACTATTATAATGCAATGGTCTATTAGTCCACCTTATTCAACATTTACCTTTAATGTTGAAGTTAGTTTTGTGATGTAGAGGCCAGAGGTCATGTAAATGATACTTTCTTGAGAATCAATAAGGATAAAATAAAAAAAAAGGTTCAGTTTATTGTTGTTTCTGATGCCTTGCACTCTACTGAGGTTTTTGGAGCCAAAGAAAGGAAAGCGGTTCGTGTAGCATCTGTCATACATTACAATGTGAATTTAAGGTATGTTTTTTCATGACAAATTCATCTAAAGTGTTACTAATGCATCTGTCTTAGTGTAATTTGATCAATGGTTGCAGTTAAAGTCCCAGAAAAGCTTAACTTAAGTCTGTAATGCTAAGACAGAAAAGGTTTATCTGCCATGCATTTGGAACAGTCCTTTGACAGATATTATTATGCAGACTGGGGGATCCTGAGAAGAAGCATAGTGTGCAAGGAAAGATAAAAAAGAAAATCTCCAAAACTCATTGTTGACTTCTTGTTACCCTTATTAGTATGGAAAAGTCATTATTTACTAATAAGAAATCCCTGGAAACGTAAAAGATATGTGAAATATAAAGACTTATATTTTATTTCTTTAATTGATTTTCTTCCAGTTATGATGAATTTGCTCACCTTGCTCTGAGTCTCCGGTAAACTCTCCCACAGTTACAGAGTAACCTAAAGGGAAACACATGCTAGGACTTAATGTAGACATAAAGGTTTTGGTTTGTTGCATCATCAGATCCTGATAATCAGACTGATTTTTATTAAGTTCAGGGTAAGTGCAAGAAGAGACGAGTGTTTCCTGAGTGTTACCGAGGTAGCTGTCGTCATTTGTGCTTTCTGCATCTCCGGTTTGTTTCTGCCCTGGAACTCGTCTCAGGATTTTCTTTAAAGAGTAGCCATTCAGTATCTCTGCGATCCCTGCTGTCATCACCTGACCTGTGCTCACACACACACAGAAACACTCACAAAGTTTACATGTAGGAGAAAAAACAAACAAACAGAAGAATGCTGGACACATCTGGTCGTAGACACTGGTTTTTAACTGCACAGGACCCAATTAGGGGGTTCTGCTGTCCCCAAGTTTGCCAGAGTAAAACTCAAACACGTCATTAGAAAAGCAAAAAATAAATAAAAAAAGAAAACACCACAATGTTTCTCTTAAAGAGGATTACACATAATAGGCATAGGGACTCAAGCAACACCCTGCTTCTGCTGTTAAAGAAGAGGTTAAAGAAACAGATGATTTTATCTATGGCCGCCCTCGACCCTCCATAAATCATGCGTTATGTGTAAGCGTGCTGACGGGAAGGAAAATGTGCCCTCTTAACCCTCCAACCAGCTCATCTCCCACCTTGCTCTGAGTTTATCCCTCAGACTAACACATCTAGTCAATATTAAACCTTCTTCTGATTAATGGGACGAACTGTTAACACTGATACATGAGTCACTGCTGCTGATCTGAGTTGTTCTTCACACCTGGCAATAACAAGCTTGTATATAAAAGTCTCTTTTTATGATGAATCGGGCTGAGGGCAAAAGACAATCAGTGTATATTAAGGGGCCATAAAAATCCAGGCTGAGTGCTTTTATAAACATTTGTAGGAAGTGTTTTAACTGGAGGCAGCCTGCCTTACAGCGCTGCAGACACAGAACCATCCATTAGGCTTTTTATGTTGAATTTGTAATGTGGGTCTCATACGCTGCAGCATTCATTATTTAACATGTGGCAACAGCTTTTAATAGCATATTCTGGTCAGATGTTTACATACACTCACCATTTGTAATAGTGTATTTATTTTGGGGGTTTTAATAATACTTCTAACTTTGTTTTTCTATAGGGGACGTCAAATGTAAAGCATACTTATACCTTTAAAAACACACTTACATTCCAATCTGACTGGATGATTTGATTGCATTGTCTCAGTAAAGAGGCCTTAAGATAACATGTGTTGTGCATTTTCAATATATAAAGAAATTACATTGAATTGTTATATTTCAGCCGTTTGCTTCTTTTTTATTTGCTAAATAACAGTGATAGGGATAGAGATAACACTGTAACCTGCAGCTCCTTTGGAATTTGGGGTTCAATTTCCAGTTAAAACTGTTGAAAAAAGATATGTTATCTATTTATCTGATAGAGATGATTAAACTGGTTATAAGTTGGAGCTTTAAAACCTCTGGAAACCAGCCTACAAAACTAAGAGTTGTGCATCTCTAGTTCTAAAGAATTTGCAGGAAAGTTAGAGATTTTATAACAAAGAAAAAAAAAACAAAGAAATTTGTCCAAACAATCAAAATGGGCTCCATGTTTTTTTGTTTTTTTTTTCAAAACAGGTGCAGGCCAGCTCTATTTCTAAGGTTATTATTTCCACACACTTTCAAACACCTGGAGCAGGAGGAGGTCAGCTACACTTGAACAGCTTTACTGCGTCACTGAATCCCTCGTCTTTGGCCAGTCCTGCATGCCCTGCCGACCATGAGCAAAGGGATCCCTCTTCACTCCTCTTTCTGAATTTCTTGATCCTCCCTAACTTCTCGTCTTTCTCTGTGAAGCAACACTTTGCTGATACTGCCACAGTAACACCCCCTTCCTTCTACTAGCTGTCCGCTCTTTAACAGTTTTCTTCCCTTAAGACGAAGCTTTTCAGGCACCCTGCTTTATATCTCTTAGTAGGGGGCAGCTACTCCACACTCCATTTCGCCCCCCAATCAGCTCATTACTGCACCTAAACACCCACTTCCTGTTTGACTGAAGTCAGCATGAGGCATTACGTAAAGGAACAAGGGAGAGAAAAGCGGGAAAATGGGAGCAGAGAGAGAAAATAGTAAGCCATTGGCTCAGGATGCAAATTTTGGCTTCACTGTTAGATCTCATACCTAACTTTATATATCATTTGAACACTGATGTTTTATTCACCTTGCCAGTAGAAGCTTCCAGGTCCTCCTAAAACTAGCCTCCCCTCCTGCAATGAATAACAACAAATGTTAGTCGTTTTACAGAAATTTATGGAGGGATTTGTTCATCTCTTTGCAACTAGAATTGCACTGAGAAGATGATGGAGGTGTAAAGTTGTGTGAATGCCACACGTTCTCTGCTGTCATCCTGCAGAGACTGACAGCTTCCTGTACAGGAGGGTCGAGTTGGACGCTGAGGCAGAGGTCAGGGGTCAGACTTACTTTCCAGTGAAAGAATGCATGAGCGTCACTTGTGTTAAAAGGCGATAGGTCACTTTGGAAGCCGGGTTTTCTCCAGGGTGGAACGGTGCCTCATCCTCCAAGGATATATAAATCTCTAAAGATCTTAAATATTCTAAGGCATTATACTGGGGAAAACATGTGATCCATACAGTAGCTTTTACCTTAGTAAAATCCACACTGAAACCAGCCTGGCAGAATCCCTGTCCCTCTGGGTCTGGATCATCTAAAAACAACAAAAGCACAAGCAAAGCGTGAAGAAACATCATATTTTTCCACTAAAGGGAACTTTTGGAACAAGATTCAATGGTTTTGCACAGAACATCATAACAATGCATGTATATAATAGAATAAAATGACAAGAACTGACAACATTTTCTTTAACCTTTGTTTCAGGGAATCAGTTGCTTTTTATACAGCCCCTTAAAAAGTTATTAAAAGATCTTAAAATTAGGCCCCTTTTTTATTCAATATCACTAAATAAAATCCAGGGCAACCAATACCCCAATAAAGTCAGCAGATTTTTTCATTTAGGAATGAAAAATAATTGGTGCGTAATGCAGGAAACGTTTAACATGTAAGAAGCTGGGAAAAAAGTAGCAAAAAGTAAGGATAGATATACCTCAACACTCTTGCAGCTGTACTATTACACAAGGTGGTTCTACAGTGTACTGATTCAATTAGCTAAAATGCAATACTTTTTAAAAATTTTTGAAAAACCACCTATCTTTAACAGTTTTGTTACATTGTGTTGGTTTATCACAAAAAACTCCCAATAAGGTATACAGTCCATGGTGTTAGGGTGATAAAATGTGTAAAGTTCAAAGGATGTAAGGTTTCTCCAAGGCACAGTACATCTACAGGTTAGCATAACATACCTACATCTTTGCTAGAATTGTTAGCAGAGGAGCCCAATCTTCTGTGAAAGCAAGCAGGTTTGACAAAGAAGATAAAATCTGCAGATTTGGTAACTCGTACAGGATGTACTTGGCTTCTTCTGTAGTCTGCTTTAGTGTGAAGTCAGTTTGTAATGTTTGGGATGTCTTAATAAAAAACTAAAATCTAAATAAAAGAAGGAACTTGAATCCCCTATAAAACCCTGCAACTAATAAAAGTTACGTCTTTTTTAAATGACATAATCTAACTGTACATAAACACACCAAACGTACCGTGCACATCATAAATTTGTCTTCAATTCCCTGGCAGCCCGAGGTGAAACTTAATGATGTGTGACTACACAAGTGCACTTACAGTGTAAACAATAAGTCAGTTACAGCAGAGGCCTGAGCAGCCGCCAAAATATGTTAATATGAAGCAAAAAAAAAAAAAAAAAAAAAAAGCAGCTGGTGGCAGAAAACTCTGGCTCCAACACACAATAAGGAATCACTTTGCCTCAGTAATCCTGAGAACACTTCAACGTATTCCCTTTTGGGAACGGTTGAGTTTACAGTGCAATTATTCATGTCTTGATTAGTCAGCACAGACATAAGTAACATAAACTAAAATCTTTAACACTGAGCCAGTTACAGTACATGGAGGGCAGGATTTCATCTGGTGTTTACAGGGTGCCACCTGTTAGCCTTCATTGTCTCTGATCCTGATGTGTTGGCAGTGTGTTGTATTTACGATACAGGATTTAGAGTCTCACATGAAGAAGGTGGAAGAAAAACAAAAGGGTAGGAATTTTTTGAAAAGAAGAGGCTTTGGGTAGCGCTGGAGGAGAGGATGTCCCAGTAATATAATTCACAGAAGATGCTGAGGAGAGAGACTGGTTAACTATTGGGGAGATGATTTTTAGGTTAGCATGGTGACTTTTACAAGACTCGACAGCCTATGCGGCTTGTATCCTACCAGATATATTTCTTCTGCTATCATCAGCACAGCACACTTCCAACCCAGTCTATCTGAAAACTGGGTGGGGTGATGAATGAAGGCCAGCTTCTAGAAAAGCCTGGATCAACTGTTATCAACCTTTGGACAGTTTCAAAGCTGTTCTGTCCAGAAAAAAACAGCTCATTTAAAAAAGCTCTGCCTTTTCTGATAAGAAAATTGGTCAAATGTCCAGTCAGGATTTTGGCAGAAGCCAGATATATCTCTGCTAGGTAAAAACTAATGTTGGGAGCTTATGCATATATTCAATCTACTGTACAAATGACCAAAGCAGAGCAAACAATACAACTTTTTCTAAAGAGTATCATTGTTTATTGCCCCACTCTTCTGTAAAAACTTTGGCCTTTTAAATATCTCTATTAGGATATTAAAGTGAATGACCATTGTATGTAAACTTCTCACCAGCATCGTGTTTTCAACACAGCAAGATCAGTTAAAGTTTACTAATTTTTATGTTTTCTCTCTTTAAAATGAGGTTGAATGTAATCTAAACATATAAAAGCACAGTTGGTGAATGAAGACTTCAGTAGGTGAAGCAGCAGATTCTCTCACCGGTTCTGCAGGGCGAGTACTCTGCATAAGCGCTGAAGTTCTGGACGGCGACATAGCAGGTTCCCACTGGGTCCTTCTCCCCTTCCTTCTTTAATGTCCGCCAGTGGTAGAGAGGAGCACAGGCCTGCATAAACAATAAATCTCTGAGTTTCATTATCTAAAAACCTTAAAACTTGGAGAGTTTGTTTAACATCACCACTCACCACCACTTTTCCTTTGTGCGTCCTGACTGATGCTCCAAACCACTGGTGGGACTTAAACTCTAGAGTCTCTCTGGTGCCGTTCACTCTAATCATTTTGTTATCTGGCGGCAGAGGGAGGTGTGCAGATGCGAGGTGGGGGGGATGTAAAAACAGAACAGGGAATTTAATAGAGATGTTCAAAGTGCTGGCAGTAAAAGATGACGTAGACCATGGTAAAGCGGTCTGTGATCATTTGTCCTTAACGAGCAAGAGTAAACAGCAAAGTCCTAAACAGGCCTATAACACAGCAAAACACCATTTGTCCCCCGAGACTAAGATTTGACAGGATATGGGAGGCTTTTTTTGTTTGTTTGATGCTCTTCTATAAAAAAGTAACACTCCAGAAACTGAGTCAGACACGGAGACAAGAAGACAGTCGATTCCACACTGGAAATTGCTATAAAAAGACAGATTTGGTGTATGAGTTTTGCTTGATGTAGATATTTTCCAGCACTTTTCTTTAAGACCAGCTGGGTCTCATCCGGCCCACGCAGACCCCTCCTCATTAATCCCTTTGCTTTAACACATGTGTGCCCATGAACATACATGGATCTACAGGAATACAGAGGTTTTAGACAAACAGGTGTACATTAAATGATTTATCAACACTGTTAGGACTCTGCCTTTTTAAATCGTGTGTTAATGAGTTCCAGAAAAGTGCTGTTTTCTATTTTTCTGAATGCTTATAAGATTTTATATATTTATTATCTTGTAAACGGGAACTAGTCTTCATATTTAATACAACAAAGTTTAAAAAGTAATGGAAACATAACAATTGAGTTAAACCTTTATTGAAGGAGGGAAATTTCTAATTACATTGCAGGGTTACAAAACTTTAGGAATATAAATTGCAGAATCCATCAAGATCTTAAACTGCGATGGATTTTAGAACACTCTGAAAGCAGTGAGTTGAAGTCATTTGAACATTTGCTATTCTTTTAAAAACGTGGATCAATAGTTGTACTTGAAAAAATGATAATACAAATTCAAATCTTACAGAAGTAACCAGAGGTGTTTCACAGTTGAATGCAGAGATATTTATCATTTATATTGTGACATCTTGAAAGCTAAAATGCAGATTTAAACAAAGTGTTCTGTAGAAAAAGATTAATCAATTGTTTTAAATAAATGATTTACTGATCCAAGTTGTTAAATCCATGAAATTATGTTTTTTGCACATCAGTCTTTTTTCCCTTCCTGTATGTCAGAGTTTCTGTCCTGCTTTGAATGGGTACCATATAGACACTCATGTGGTTTGGCTTCTGCATTTCACCACATTGATATTTTTATTTTTAAACTCTAAATGTTATTTTTTAAAATTTTTATTTTGTAAATAAGCAATGCAAGATAATTTATTCACCATTATGGCATCGGAGTTGTAATGTGTGAAATATCAAGATCTGCAATAAATACATCAGTTTGTGTTGCAACTGTTAGTAATAACCATAAACCAGCCTTATTTGGAAAGCTAAAAGCAGAATCTATCACCATCCACTGATAACGTCTCCCTCTTTAATTCACTCACTGAACTTAGTCTGTATGATGTCACTGAAATGTGGATGAACACACAAACATGAAAACGTACAAAAAATCGGAAGCTGCCAAACCTTAATTAGTGCAGATTTGTGTTCATTACTCTTGCTGATATTTTGATCTCAGTAAAAATAGCTCAGTTGTAATTACAAAACTTTCCACCATCAATTATCCCTCAGCTAATTTAGTGAAGAAAGACACACACGTGCACTACTACACTCCCAGTTTAGTTAATCTGCTGCATTAATAAAACCTGAAACAAAGACACACATTTTTGAGCAGGTTCATTAGTGAGAGACGACTGAAGCCAGCTGGAGGTGAACCAGTGGAGGAATCTTCATCTATATCATGTTTTCTTTCAGGGATAGTGAAATGACTACTCTCATTAGCAGATTGTCTTCTTATCATGCATCTCAAAACTGTTCACAGTGAACTATTCACATTTTTTTATTTTAAAAATAGTGATATTAATTGTTTTTTAATGTCCTGTCAAATCCTGTCCTGAAATGCTGTCCTTCACCAGAGTGCAAAGGACAGCATTTCAGCATTTTAAGTGTCAAAATCTGAAAAGTGTTTTCTGCATTTATTATCAATAAACACTTTGACCTGCTTTGACACCAACTTTCCTCATAGCCTTACAAACAGTAATTCCTCTTTGCAGACTGCTTAAACTCCAACTTTTAATACTGAGCCATCAGTTTAAATGAATCTTTCTTTCTATGCTATTCTCATGGAGCTCTGTCTCTATGTTTGGGTTTGTTGTTGTAACAGAACATGGATCCTTACCCAAGTCTTGAGACTTTTTCAGCCTCCAACAAGTTTTCTTCCATGATTATTCTGCATTTAGCTCAGTTTATCTTCCCATCAACTCTGGTCAGGTTATCTATCCACATAGGATGGTACTGCCATCCCCACTGATGTGTTCAGGGTGATATAAGCTATTAGTTTAGTTGTTTTTTTTGTGAGTGTGTGTGTTTTTTTTTTTTGTTTTTTTTTTTAACCAAAATAGCATTCTGGCACAAAAAAGCTCGGCTTTGGTCTTACATGACTAAAGCCTCCACTTTTTTATATGTAGGATTGTTGTTTCTATCTTTTAAGAATGGCTTTTGTTTTACCAATCTCCCATAAGTGCTTGGTTTGTAAAGTGCATGACAAACACTTGTCCTGCCAATATTTTATTCCACCTAGGCTGTAGACCTCTGCTGCTCCTCCAGTATTACCAAGGGTTTGGGATATTGTTTTCCATCCTAACCCTGCTCTAAACTTCTCCACATTTTGACCAGTCTGCTGTGTTCCTTGGTTATCTTTGTGCTGTATGTTTACTAATGTTCTCTTACAAAGTTTGTTTCTTTTTTTTTCTATACTGTAATCATATTGAACACGGTCTCATCAAATTTACATTTAAATATTTTTCTATAAAAAGCGTATAATTTTCCTTCTGCTTTAGAATTCTATGCTAATCTGCACAAATCCATTACATAGAGTACAAATAGAATCGGACTCAATTTGTGAATGTTAGGTGAAAAATACTAATTGTTTGAGTCCAGCATGACTTTAACTTCAAAACCCAAGAGAAGAAACAACCTATTAATATCCTCGATCCTCCTCAAGCTGTTGTCCTTAATTTCAAGGCTTTAGATGCTGCCTTGTCTGCTGCATGTCTTAAATATTCGCAACACTTTTCACATTAAGTCTAATCTCCAGTTTTCTTTTTTATTTTGTTTCTTTTTTGTAGTCCTCTAAAATCATGCAGGAGAGGGACAGATTGAGAATCAAAGCAGGACAAGGGGCGGGGAAAGGACACAGGGATACGTTTTCAAGATCTAATAAAAAGCAGACCTCACCCAATCCCCCGTTCTTTAGACTGGGAACCAAATTCCCATGTGCTTACAGTTTACCCCCCTCCCCATCACATCTCCCCATCACATTGCCCCATCTTTCCCTCTATAGCTCAGGAACACACACTTACTATGTCGGAGACAATGATGAAGAAGGAATGGGTGATAGGAGACTGATGATAATATATTGGATATCAGAATGAATATGATCTAAAGGTCTTTGCATAAGCAAACTTGTGAGTTGTCTTTTTTTCCCAGCAGAAAGGAATGAGAGCCACATGTTTTATTCCTTTCTTTCATACAATACATGTGGCAAATCACAGTTT
Source organism: Jordanella pulchra (assembly GCA_034780135.1). NCBI lineage: Eukaryota > Metazoa > Chordata > Actinopteri > Cyprinodontiformes > Cyprinodontidae > Jordanella > Jordanella pulchra. The sequence continues at coordinate 29,262 of JAUZNJ010095583.1, forward strand.
AGAGATGCAGGAAGCAAATGGGATATTAAAAAGGTTAAAATAAAAAAAGTTTATATTTTCCCCCTAGAATATATGGAATGGCTCAAAAAGGAGACGTCTCACTGTGTTGGGGGAAATAATCACATAAATAAGCACTGTGCACTTTAATAGACTTTTTAGCAGGTAAATATATTAAAAGAAGATATAGAGACATTTGGGATGAGAATAAACATACCATAATTTCTATCCTGCTGGGCTTGAAACAAATACCTAAATAAAAGGAATATGTGTCACGCTTTCCCCTTTTATGTGGTAAAGACTTAAGCCTGGGTTATGAATTCAAAATTCATGGCTAGAGTTTGAATTTATCCAAATCCATTATAGGACTAAAGAACTACAGCATCGGGTATATAGAACTTATTAAAACTTGAACATTTAAATGTGTTCTAAAACTGTGACTAAAAAGAGAGAATAAGTGTAAAAAAGCATCAGGTGACTCACTGGAAATATCAAAGGGAATCTGTTTGCAGCTATCAGGCTTCCCCGGCCAGGGGCAGTAATAGACGGCTCCAGCCTCCACGATGCCCGGCTGAGAGGTGTTCGCTTTGGGAGCCCCCACAAGCACACTAATCCTGGTGGGGGGCAAGGTATGTACAAGACAGAAACAGAGCTATATACTTATTAAACATTGGTAGAATAATTTAATAACCACCTCCCATCAATTTAAAAATAACAATTTTATATTGTATAATTAAAACGTCCTGGCTAAAAACTTGTAAAGGAACACTTTCAGAGCTGATTTTGTCCACTCACGTGCTCCTTTCTGTGCTTGCTTGATAGAAATCAACAGAATATCCAAAATAACTCCCATCGGGTCCGCTGTAAACCGTGGGATGCTCTGCGTAAAGGTTAAAACTCCAAACGCGGTTTGGCGCCGGCCACAGCACAGAGAGAAACCCCAGCATAAACATCCCAGCGGAGGAGGCACAATCCCACACGCGCTCCATCCTGAAGGACAGCAGGCTGTGCAGCTTTCCCAGTAAAAAAGGATGAAGATAGACTGAGCGCTCTGTGTGCAGGTGAGGGACAAGTTTACGCGTTTGACCAGAATTTGAAGACCGCTCTGCTGCGCTCCTCAGTTCTGCCTCTTGACACCCTTAAACCACCAGGTCTAGCCAGAGCCTCCTCTCCACAAGAGCACACCGCCGCGCCCCCGCCCCCTGCACAAAACTTTATCCCCCAACACACACACCCACTAGGCGAAAACCACATCCAAGCGCGCAAAGGGAGGATGGCGCGTCACTCCACATTTTACTGCGCAGCTAATTTATAAACCCCTTCCCGGACTAATCTGTTGTATTAGAGAAACAATTTTATAGTAAATAAGTGGACAGATTCACGCGGTCAGACAGGACGCGCAAATGCAGAAGGGGCACGCGCGTAATGAGTGAATTCAATCACCTTTCAGTCTTTTTTTTTAACAAGCCATCCATAGCTCTAAACAGGGCCGCGTTTCCTTCCGTTGAGAATAATCTCTTGTAATTATGTCACTAATTATTATGTCGGCTTACAGCAGAGATCTCTCAAGTTAAAGACTGTGGACTTTTTAAAGTAGTTTGGTTTCCCCCCCCCCTTCAGTTTCACTCAACACCAAGCGATTTCACCCTGCCTCACCGCTGAGGTAACAAACTTCCCTCCTGTTGGTAATAATATCCTTCAGTTGAAAACCCGTCTCAGAGATGTTCTGTATATTTAGCTTTGCACTCTTAGGAGCATTTGTCTTGTAAAAATCTTTGGTTGTTTGGGAGTAAGTGTTGCTCCCTTTTTAATCAGCTCCTTAGAAACTCAGGAAGGGTTCGTTTACAACAAGCTTTAGTTTTAGCTTTATGAGAACTGAAGTTATTGCCAACCCAAAGATAGTAGAAGGACTTATAGGCAGAACCTGAACTGAGGGTCTTCCTCCAGTTAATAACACCAGCTACTAAACCACAGAGCACCCGTTAAATTATTATTTTCTTTTAAATTATAAAATCCCTGCCTTATGGTTTACTTCTTCATCACTTGCTCCACCTTATGTTGACTACCTGATGGTGCCAATGAACCCAAAGAACCACAATATCTGCAAAAAGCAAAGATTAAACCCTTGGGTTTCCAAGCTACTCATCCACCTCTCAACTTTTCCATGAGATCCTGTAGACAGCATAGGGAAAAAAAGTGGATCCGATTAGATTTCTTTTTCCGAGTAACTTCTTGAAAGCACGGGTCTGACAGAAATACATGGAGAAAATGATAATGTGACATATGACAATGTAAGAATTAAGAAGGTATAGGTGGATGAAGAGATTTCTGTGTGAAATTCTAGCAAAGTTACAAATTCCGCTTTCATTTTGAGCTGTCCCATTTTACATGATATTCAGTAAAAGACTGCTTTCTGTCAAGCCAAAAAAGATTCAAATATGCAAGGAAATTAAAACCAGGAAGAAGCACAACCAGCCAGGTGGAGGTCTTCACACAATCAAATATGTTTCATTCATACTTTCCTCCAGTTTAAAAAATAATAATTTCTATTTAACACAGGCTTGGTTTACCTCGTTTGGATTTCTTACTGCTGCTCTTCCTGTAATGCTACCACCAGTGTTAGACTAGAGAACAAGGAACAGGAGAGGATCTGGTCTTTCTCAGTAAATTTGAATCAACTGTGAAGAGAAAAAGAACAGCTAAACATGAGCAGCAGGGTCAGATGCAGGCATCCCCCCCATTACCAAAGAAGAGGAGAAATGGGAGTTGAGGAGGATGATCAAATGTGAAAACAGTGTAATGTTTTTGCTTTCAGGCAGCCGTGACGCTACAGTTTATCAGGTGTCTAAATGCAGAAGTGTATTTGCGTGCACATTAACATCTGTCTTCAAGTCCAACAGAGTCCTCTATTACAGCATTACCAGGAATATATGTGCATGCTGTTCAGGTTAGACCCTGTCAGGCTGCCAGTGTGCTCTGATCAGGGATTTACTGCAGGTCATTCTGAAGTGATTGCAGCTCATGAACAGTAGTGGTTTATTTCTTATGCACCGTGCCCTCGCTCCCTTTCCCTCTTTATAAACCTGTAATGAGACTGTTAAAGATGTGTGTTGGCGCAACATTCTGTCTCTATTAAAACACACAGAGGATACACTACAACACACCTGTTTATGGATAGAGTGGGAGACGTGTTCTCTGCAGATTAATAAAGTGCTTTTCTTTTAAACCTTAAACTAATTTGGAATTGCAACCTGCAACCGCTGACAGGCAGAATGTTCCAGTGTTTTATGCTGCAGCCAACAGTCTGCCACTGAGGGGTTTGATGTAGGAGTCAAGAGTATGATTGGTCTTCTTTATGGAAGTTTTGGTGCTACACAAACACCATATTCCGTCTGAAGGGGATTACTTTCTGTTTACAGAGGACCACTTAAGTCACCATTAGTGTCTTGGGGATTTATTAAGAAATGGATTTAGAATCTCTCTGGGACACTCAACATCGGTTTGTGCTGTGATTTACTGTTGACGTTGCAAAAAGACCTTAGACATTTGAAACCAAAGGTTATCTTGTGTTAGGTCAAAACAAATCTTAGTAGGGGTTCTTCTATGTTTTTCATATATATAGAAAAAGTACCTCTCCAGTCTTGAATTTTTACAGCCCCGAGTTTTTTTTTCAAGCAGTTTTTTACAGCACAAAATGCAGCTGTGCTTTTAATCTGGAAGCTACAAACAGAAATTAAGGAAGATCTTTGAACATATGGATTAATAAAGAGCAAACAGGTGGACAGAATAGGCAACAGAAACGATGAATGGTAGACAAACAGATGAATGAACGATGGAGTGACTGATGATCTACCAATGGCTAATAAACCAATAGATCGATAAATGATTGCTAAACAGAAGAGCATTGATAGAGGGATTGATGGCCCAATAATTAAAAGAAAAAAAATGATGAGCGGCGATTCGACCAGAGAAAACCAAATGAATGAAGATGGATCCACATAAGCATGTGTGGACAGATGGGATAAACTCTTAGAGTAGAGGATAAAAAGTGCAGAATTACAATTAGTATTCTAAAATTAATTTTCCCATATATTAAAATTGAATTTGAGTGGGAGGCCTGATTCCAAGAAGGAAACTACATAGGAGAAGGTTGTTTACAATCTGAAGACGTAATAAAAACGACACACATTTGAACAACAACAAAAAAACAATCAGTGTTTATTCCACAACCTCTTAGCATAAGAATAATAATAAATAATACAAGCACTTAGCCAGCATCCTAGTGTTATGCATAAAGCTCCCAGACCACCTAAACCAGCTTCAAATTGGGTTAAACGCTGAAAACCTCCAGTTAGGATCCCTCCTTCTGGGTTGGTCCCTTTAATGGTGTAAACTGTGAACAGTGGAAGTGGCTGTTGGTGGGTGTGTGAGCCTCTCCGTGTTCATCAGTGGAAGTTTTGGTAGGTTTGCCCTCGAACAGTCCTGTAGCTCTGGGTTAAGATAAGGGTTTCACAGTCGACTGGGCCTATATGTGGTTCACTGTGAGATTTATCAACACGCTTGCTGAATCAAACTGCTTTCTAAACAGTGTTTACACGTCCGCTGCTAAACTGTAGCAGAAGTTTTCAGCACAGCGCTGTAACAGTAAGTCACACTTTTTTTTAAATGTTCAGGTCACAAACATGTGGCTTAAATACAATCGAGGGTTAATGCAGAGTTTTTCTTTGTGTGGAATGTGTGAATGTGGATGAAATGAATGAACCTCAGGCTGGAGTGGAAAGCTTTGTCCGTTAACATGTTTGTCTCCCGTGTGCATTGGTTTTCATTTGTCGTCTGTTTATGTGCCACAGTCTCTGCAGTCTGCTGACCTTCTGTGGTCAGTGTGTAGAAGAGAAGCGGAGAAGGGCCGTGTGGTGGTGGTGGGGGGGGGAGCAGTGGTACAACCACATGCAAAGACACACCAAATGTTTTAGTTCTAGTTCAGTGACGGCGAGCGGTTGGTGGTCCACAGTAGCTCAATGTAGGGCCACTTAGTCTGCAGGCAGCGCTTCACAGGAGTGTCATCAGTCCGGACCATGGGGTCCTCAAAGCCCAGCACCAAAGCTGTCCCCTCCACGTATTCAACCTGAAAGAAACACAGCAATGACAAAACAAGGTTTGTTCACACACATATTCCTAAATTGTATCATGCAGGGGTAGCGAAGAATTGTGACTTTGAACTCATTGATGTCACCTTTTTAACATGAAAAATTTTAAACAACACTTTCTCCAGTGATATAATACTATTTGGGAGTGAAAAACAAAACAAATACAGAAGTATGGCAGCATTTACCCTTGAAGCTAGGAGTCTGGTGACTGGTGTATGTGTTTGTGCAGAGGGGTGTTTTTCCATGCACACAAATTATTTGTCTGCGGTAATACTGCTTATGTTTTATTCCATACCTTAGGCTCAATATATAATGAAAGATCTGAGAATGAGTCCACCAACTGGGGCAGCAACTAACAATCATTTTAATAGTTGACTAATTGATAAATTATATTTGTCTACTAAGCATGATCATTTTTTAATGAAACCCATTACTGCATTTTGCTATAAAAAAATTACACTTCAGTTCCTTCTCTAGATCCCTGTGAAGTTTCCCTTATTGCCTTTATAAGTGAAAGTCAAATAGTAGTTTGGCATAAATAAAATATGAAATTTTCCTTTAATCGATTCACTTGTTTAACATAGTTTCTCCATGAATATACATTTTTTATCGTTAAAACATCACATAAAGATCCAAATGTGTTCAAAAATCTTTTGATGTGCAGAAGTTCTTTATGTTTACAAGGATTAATATGTTTGCAGTCATGCTTGTTCTCTTGTATGATGCAATATTTCTAGTATGAACATTAATGAAATGTGATCAAATTAGTCTTTTTCAAATGTGCGCTTCATCGTCCCAGTTTGACATTTAAGTTAAAACGATGCTGGTATGTAGCTTCACATTACCTCAGTGATCATCTGAGCGACACACTGGAAAAAGCTGAATTGTACCTGTTCAATATGATCTGACTGCGATTAACTTTGACTCAGTGCTGCGGAAGAGGCAGCCTAACTGTCCAGGAAGAAGTAGCTCTGTCACCTGCTAGCTGAACGCAAGGCAGCAAGACTACACATAATTCTAAACACCACCAAC
>JAUZNJ010095583.1:35447-48553 GCA_034780135.1 Jordanella pulchra
CACACCCCCCCCCCCCCCCCCCCCCGAGACAATTCACAATGAACCCGTATCCTGATAGAGTAGGGAGATATTTCAGTTTTACCCAGCCTCTTGCTCGCCTAAAATTATGCCAAGTGTTACTTTTGTGTGAAATAAAGTCTAATTTGTTAAACAGAAGTTTAAAACACTTCTCATCCTAAGTGAACTGGCACCACACCGTACAGAGCTCACTAAATAGAGCTGTTCACCACATCTCTTTGCAGACATTTCCTCTGAAGGGGTCAGAGGGATGAGTGAACGTAGACAGCAGGTTTTCTCAGAGCCACGTGTCATCGACGGCTGTCAGAGGGTCTGCTGTTTCCATCGGGAGCCGTGGGAATGGATATAACATCACACCCTTATAGGCGCCTTGCTTCTACATGCCTGGATGTGTGGGACTTTGTGGGGGCACACATGCTGTGCCATTTCTCTAACTTCAGGTAGCAGGGTGGAAAATAAGAGCCTGAAGACACATGGTGGAGCGGAAATTGATATTTCTCAATACCAGGTTTATGCAAAAGCACCAACTACATCTACTGACAATCATCCATCAAACTGAGGCAGCTTAATAAGTTTATGTTTCAATATTTTTATAGCAAAGCTGCTGTCTGTATTGGTACTGAAGCGACTTGAAGAAACCTTGAGCTAAGCCTTCAAATGGATGGACAGGCCATTAGGCTCCCAACAGCTACTGTTTATTCTGGAGTGGCTGGCTGCCTCCGGCTGTGTGTATGCACGAGTGCAAGTGTGTATGAATGATGACAGGAAAAGCAGAGAGGTAAATGGGAGAGAGAGAGACTGGGAATATTAAAAGGACCCACCACCATTACTTATGATGGAAAAACCCATATGAAAGAGTGGCTTACCCTCTCTTTGTGGTTGGACTGTTTAAGCCCATTGTAGTGGTAGACGGGAAATGAGTCTGGGATTCCTGAATCCTGCAACAAAGAGTAAAAAACATGCTTGATTGTCAAAAAGAGGCTTTGAGCAGGCTCTTCTCACAGAAATGGCAGTAAAGACTGGCAGATGCACGGCATTGACAACCCAAAAAGTCAAAACAGTCACAACTCCTGCCTGCTTCCGAAGCTTTATAGTGAATCCCATGTGTTAAACTTAAATGTGTGTTTATGTGCGCGTTGTGAAGCCCGACATCGGCAACCGCAAGCGACCCAGCAGCAGAAAAGTACTTGAAACAATGATAGTGAGCCAAGATGTTTCCCATGAAATTAGTTTGAAGGTGCAGAGAGGGCCAACAGGGTGTGTGTTGAGCTTCTCGTGTCTATACGCCTATATATGAAACACTAACCCTCGCAACAATCCCACGTGTGTGGGTCCAGTTGGCTAATGGTATTGTAATTTCTTTGTGGCTCTGAATCATTCCTCTGCTGAGTCCCTAAAGCCCTGATCACTTTAACACAGCTCCCCTCCATCTCTTCTTCTCTGTCCTCTTTACCAGTTCTGCCTCATAAAAGCATCTTGCTGCTCTTTCTAAGCTCCTCAAAAAGTAATCTTGGATGATTGTGAACACTCACAGGTTTCACATGAGATGCCACAGGAATGTTTGAGGCCCAGAAAAAGTTGTTAAAACTGCAGTCTGCTTGTGTTTCGCAACAAAAACCTTAGAGCCATCTATGTTTGTTCACAGAGCCTGCAGAAGCAATAAAACCCCTGGAACTTGTTCACGTTTTCTTACCTTAGTTATCAAATTCAAATGCCTTTTATTGAGATTTTAAATGTGAAATAAAACGAAGCATTAAAGTATTGCCTGATTGGGTTAGTGGAAAGGAAATTTCTGCTTTTTAAATTTGACTCTTTAAATTCCAAGTGGGTAGAATTTTATTGCATTTACATAAAACCCAACAATTCTGTTACAAATTTCACTTTTTGCAATATGATGGAAAACATGTAAACTAATTGTCATAATTTCATATATTTTATTGTGTCAGAACTGATGTACTTTAATAGGACAACTGCTAAATGGTCAGTTGTCATTGACAAGGGAAGACATGGATATAATTAAATAAAGGTATGCACCTTGTGATTTTTTTTGACATGTTAAATATTTAAAGGTTTTATGCACTTTAATATAATAGATGCAAATACTTGATATTAAGTCTTTCTATGAACAATCTATAACCATTGTGAAAAATGTTGAGGGCAGCTTCTGTGGGAAGCCAATACCCGAGCAGGAGGAGGAAAACTTGTGAAGAGAATGAAACTTCTTAAAAGCTGCAGAGTGAAAAAAGAAAAAGCTGCAAAAGACACAAGAGTTGTGTGGAGCTTTACTTCCGAGTAAGACAAACATTAAACACGCAGCCAGAGCTATAATGGAAAGGTTTAGATATAAATATATACATGAGTTTGGATGGCCTAGTTAAAGTCAAGACCTAAATCCCAACATTAATAAATGTCATGATGCATAAAGGAGAGCATAAAAACAGATGCAACTGTCAATGACATGGTAGGTATACATTTTTTTTAAGTATGAACTAAGGGGGTGGAAATTGTCACCCTTTTAGATTTTTGTCTGAAAAAGTCCATCATGCTTTTTGTTTTATAAATCACACTGTTGGCCTTTTGCATAAAATACAACAAAAACACACCAACATATGTGGTTCTAACTTAACTAATCTAAAATAAGTCTAAAGGAAAAAGTACTTTGGTAACATGCTGGATACGCAGAACTTCCTCAATATGTTTTAGCCATGATATGGATCGTGTGATATATGGAAGACATGCATACATTGCATCTTTTGAAGTGAAAGCTGATTTCCAGACACACATTTACCTGATCTGGGAAGAACTCCAAGAGAAAAGGGCCCAGAAGAATTATACCCAAGCTCTCTGGATCAAGCTTACTCTTCACCAGGCTGACGCTGAGAAGGCACAGATGCAGAGAACACAGGAATGAAATCAACAAAAAGGCAGCAGACAAAACAGAACCAGGAAAATGAGACAAAAACAATAAGCATGTAAAAATGCTGCAGGAAGAATGCAGCAGTGCAGGACAAAACATCAAGCTCTGTGCATGACAAGGGAGCCAAACTTACAATCACCTAATCACTCAGTGAGGACTTGAGACGTATATTTTGGTCAGTGTGCGCGTGTTTTTTTACAAATACTGTGGTACAACTAAATATACCTCTATCCAGACATTCCTACGTGTTGGATCAGTGTTATTATTATTCCACTGCGATAAAAAAAAAGAACAGATTGTCCTTTTAAGGGAGAAAATAGAGAAGAGTGTGTTTAACCCAGACACACAGAGAGGAGAGATCATTCCTCAAACTACTGCTGAAGCTGCTACAGAGCAACAGTCTCTCTGAAACAGTTATACTAGGTTTTATATCGAGGCAAATAGCATATTTATAATTCACACTAAACACCTTAAAAAACAACTTAATAACAATATAAAAGTCACAAAACAATCATAACGTCTAGTCACTGTATTACAAGCAAGTACATTGTTACATCCAAAGAATATCTATTAGACTGATATTAATTATACTGCTGCCCACAAAATTAGCACCGCTGGCAAAGATGCTTAAAAATAATAATTCAAACTAAAAAAAAAAAAAAAAAGAAGTGAAAACTGAATCCATAACATGGCAAATGGGCTTTAACCACTAAACTGCACAATGAGCCTAACTGGGTCTTCTTCCTCTGGAGCCTTTTGCTTTGGTCGTATGACTTTTAGGCTACATTCACACAGCAGGTATTGATGCTACTTTAGATTTTTGCTGAAATCCATTCTTGCTGTCCTGGTCTTTTACTCTACTAAGTCAGTGTGACCGCTCTCAGAGTTTATTCTGACTGCTTCAGGACGTCACACAGCACAACAATGTTCATAGAAGTAATGATGAATGCGGCTGTCGCTAGAAGTGTTCAATAAAGCTTCTTTGAAGAAGATACCCCCACAAAAAATACACAATAGTGGTTGTTGTGTGTCTCTGTGTTATTGGACTCTTGAGCAATGGGAGCCGATGGGATCATGACCACATCATGAACAGAGAAGGAAGGTGAGATAAAACAGCACAACTGGAAGCCCCAGTTATTAAAAGATCAGAATGGGGCGTTTAGATTATGGTGAAAAAGTCATGAGTCGAATATGAGCAAAACATTTCGGATTTGGTTCACTGTAGCCTCTAGGGAAGTTTATGTCCAAGGCTTACAAATGGGAACCATATCCAACTTTTTCACAGCAGTCTCAACCGCCCAATACCAATCTTTCACCGTAAAGAAAATAAAAATCCCACCCCCCCCCCCCCCCTCTTCTCAGCGTCATGATGTGGTCAGGATACTGTTGGTTCAGTGGATGCGTCAAACAACAATGTTTATGTCTGCTGCTTACTCCCATGCAAAAAGTATGTTCAGGCTCAAATTGGACAACAGAAACACAATCTGGTCAAATACTCAAACACTTTGTTTTATTCATCTTTTTGCTTCATTTTTCAATGACGATACACTTTTTTTGTGTCTTTTATACGAGTAGCACATGACAGGGCCCATTTTTCCAGACAGGTCTAAACACACCTTATACTGGACAACTAGTCAACTGTTCAATAGTGTTACACCACTGAACATTTATTAACTAAATCTTCATAAATTAACTTAAAATAAATTTCCCTACAGGGATCAATAAATTATAATTGAATCTAACTAACACTATTATTATTAATAAATTATTCAAACTTATCAATAGTGGAAATTTACATACAAGTATTTATTTCAAAAACATAAAAAATAAAAACAAAAAACCATCTGTCTTTATTAAGAAAAACAATCTAAAAAAAGCAGTTAATAGGATTTACCATAAGCATTTAAACAGCAGGAATCCCTGCAAAAACTCTCGTGTGGTAATGATTGTGCCTTGCGGTTGGGTTTTCCTTAGTTTGTTTCGTTTTCTTGTGATCTATTGGCCATCTGGGGGTCTGCAGACCTGATCTGTGGTCCAGTTCTTGGCAGAGCCCTCCCAAATACAGCGCTGGGGCTTACAGCGAGAGAGAGAGAGAGAGAGAGAGAAAGAAAAACATGCTTCTGTTTCAAGCGGCACTTTTAAGCATTTCTTCAATCTCTCTGTCTTTGTTCCTGTTGTTCATGATCTCGCTCTAAGCCAGTTTCTGAGTTTTTCCCCTTTTCATTCTAAGCTTTTATAGCGCCATTCTCTCTAGCTTTACTGAATGGCCGCCTGGTGGTGAAACATGAGCACAGGGTCACTGACCTGGCCTGGCCATGACTCAGGAGGAAGAACTTTAGAAGCTCCACAGGTGCGACGCAAGGCAGCCCCCCCCCCAAGCTTAAATAAAGCCTTGAACAGGCGAGGACTTACTACTCAGGCTCTGAGACAAGGTCAAGAGCTTTCATGACATCCTCCAACAGAGACTCTGGTATGAAGCCATTATCTAGGGAGAGACAGACAAAAGGAGACATAAGGAGAGCCTGGTGGAAACAAGGCAAAGCATTTAAGCAAAACACACAAACATTGGCACATCAAGCCACAAACGACGTGGAATGAAGTCATCTGACAACTCGCACATCAAACTCTTTTGTTGTCTCCCTCTGATTAGAACAGCATGATTGTGTTACCTGAAAGCAGCGACTATAAATGCAAACATGTGTTTTTGCCCATTCTCTCTGCCTTGATACTTGTTTATGTCACTGAAGAATTAGCATGTGAGCCTTTAGGTTATCTTGTTCAGCATCATCCCTATTCCCAAACTGTGATGTACAATTACTGCACTTGGTCACTCATAAGCAGATGTTATCTTATTTGTCCAACACCAGATGTTCACAGAGCGACAACTGATGGCAATCAATTAAGAGGACATGCACAACGCAGTACAAGGATACAGCAAGGACCGAAACGGGGAGTTTGAGACCATCTCATAAGTCTCTGCATTTTGTGTGAATGTATGTGTCAGTATTATTTTCCCCACAATAAAAGGAGTGACTGACTCTTCATGTGACATTTTTGCCTCCTTTACCACAGTGTTTAGCTGCATGCTGGATATGTGTGTCCTATGTCCTTTCATGTGTGCACATGTGCCTTTAAACATGTGGGAATGCCGACTGTAGACAAAGCATGTGCTTGTGTGCACATGTGTGAGAGCATACCATATGGTATGCAGAACGTGCTGGCAGATGACAGAGGCACTGGTGCACTGTGCAACAGGAAGAAACAAATGAAGAACAAGGAAGAACATATGACAGTTATGTCTACAGATCTATTGTGGAGTCTGACTGAGCAGACAGGACAGTTCCTAGCTGGAAGGGATTAATCTCAGCAGATTATAGGTTCACATTTAGAATAATGTCCAGCAATCAGAAAATGCTCCCAAGGGCTGTTTATAGCCACTACTTTTTTGTGTGATTTTACAACAAAAACAAACATATATGCAAATACTACTTGTACTTTTTTTTAACCATTAAAGGACTTCTTGTTTTTATCAACAAATGCTTTGAAGATTAGCAGCTCAGCTACTGAAAAAAAAAATAACTCTTAGAGTTGGTGTTAAAATGTTTGTAATGATGATAATGATATGAAAAAAAAAGGAACAAAATCACATATTAATATTGCTAACTTGACCATTATTTTGCACTTCGTTGCGGTTACAGAAACACTAAAAGACAATTGTGACCCAAAATGGGTGTATTTCTTTTGGAAAAGTTTGACAGCTTGACCAGATGTGACGCAAAAAGGTTTCTTTTTAATTTTTTAACCTCATGTCAACAGGCATTTACATTAAACCCAACAATAACTCTTTAAAAGTCATCTCTGTCAACATAATCAGGTAATTTAAGCAGTATTTCCTTTCTTGGTATTACACATACATGCTGAGTATAAAGTAGGGTTTTGAAATATGTTGCAAATGAGATCATGCAAAAATCAGTGCGTGCAAAGGACAGCCTGGAACACAATTCTTTATGGGCTGTTGTATTTCAAGGATCTGTCTGAAGTCTCGGTAACAAATACACCCTCCTGATAAAGGTGATGAGTCAACTTTAAAGCACAAACTCTTCATATTATTGGACCACAACACCCAGAGGGGATCCATGTTGGTTTTCTGTTATCGTTATACCTCTAACTTACTCAGCTCAACGCTGCTAAAATGTGAAGCTGTGACTGTGAAGATACTCACAATTAATTTAATTAGAATACCTTTACCTTGTGGTTTTATTACATTTTAGCAAATGTTTCTTGTTAGAGATTATTTTTATACTGAGTTGTGCAGTTTATTAGAGAATAAAAATTAAAATACATCTGATTCTTTTTTTAAAGGTAAAGAGAAACCATTTAGCAGATATCAATTACCTGCCCTTTGAAAACAAACCAGGCTGATTTGATTCATTACTACTAAAGCTATGCTGCATCACTGTGGTACATAATGCATGGCTATAATAAAACAAGCAATAGTGGAAAGAATCCTCGGGGCAGAACACACAACTAAAACAAGATGTGTCGTCTTTAAATGAAAAACAAAAAAGACCTAAGGCTGATTAGAGCATCTCTTCTCTCTAAGCAGAAACAGCTGATTATAAATAAAATTTCCTCTAAATTTGAAATACTTTCAGTCACTAACTTCCAACTTTAATATGGAGATAAAAAGAAATCAGTCGGGTCCTTCCCCGCTGCCTTTTACCCCCGTCACCTGGAACAGCAAGAAGGGGGGAAACAAGGAGAAACATGGGATGGTTGTTTCAGCTGTTAGAGGGGCTGATCTCACTAACTTCAACAATAACAGTCGAGATCAGAGAACCATCTTGTTCCCCATATAGAAGAAAAGAAAGGAGTGACTGACAAGGGAGAGACTAAAAGGGGAAGTTTTAATCAATTTGTAACACGAGGGAAAAAAATAAAAAAAATGCAGGATAGTGTTTGATGAGCAAGTGCAGCTGTGGAGATGTTTGTATGAATCATGCATTTTTGCATCGGAGCTTTAATTTTGTTGCTCAATTTTACCGTAAAAATACAAATACTTGAACGAAAGGGATCGATGGGCAAGATTATGATCACATGTAGAGAGCAAATGATGCAAATGCTTGTTACTTATTTACCTTCAGGATCAAATGACTGGAAAACTCTTCTTGCCTGTTCTGATGGAGATTCTGGACCAACCAGCAACATCTCCTATTTGGAAACAGACAAAAGGGTGAATGAGAGAGTAAAGGGGGGGAAACGGGGAGGGGAGAGAAAGGAGAAGTTAAAAAGAGCTCTGAATAAAAAATAGAAAGAAACTTATGACAGCATCCAGATTTGTAACTAAAAAGCACAGAAAGGGATAGAAGCTAAAAAAAAATCTGAGCCAATTTTAAGTCTGTTTCTCTGAGGAAAGAGTTTCATCAACAGTAAAGCATTAAAAATAGAATAAGGAGAGGAAATGCGACACTGGTTTTACCAGGATTTGGAAGACAAAATACAAACAAACTATTAAACAGGAAAATAACACAAGGTCAGCACACTCTTTCAGTCACTGGCGACTGTGCTGCGAGCAGAATAATGTATGTTAAACATGTATTTTATGCAAGACTAGCGTTGGAGTGGCGTGAGACGCTGGAACAATCAGCAGAGAGCACTGGGTTAATAACTGATCTGCTGATAAACTTAAGACGGCTTGTTTTGAGTGCAAACAAACACAATCAGGATATCAAGCTTTACACACATATACAGCATCTTCCACGATAAGCTCTACGGTGTTGACAAAAAAAAAAAGCTGCTTCAAGGAAATCAGTGCTGGAAGGGAGTGAAAAGATTAGATGTTTATTGATCTACATGTGGTGATGGCTTTAATGACAGGCCTGCAATCCACAATACATGTCTGCCTTTAGGAAGCCTTCATGCCAGAAGTTAAACATAAAAACTTCAATGTCTCTTTTTTCAGATCTTAAATGTTAATAAGCATAAAGTAATACATGATTTGGGTGGGAAAAAATAAAATATTTCGTTTCAGAACTGGTTAGTTGAGGAAAAATGTATATTTTTTGGTACATGTAAAACTATGCAGTGGGAAACTGACATTGACTTTCACTGTTGAACAGACATTAAATGATGATGTATGTATTCAGTTTGTATGTATTCACAAAGGAGAGGCTGTGAAAAACAATAGATTTGAAGATAATATTTTTGAAATCTAGACTGAGAATTTAAAGTTAGTCATAACCCAGAAACCAAACAACCAAAAAAATCCTAACAAGAAATAAATCAAGTAATAATTTAAACAGGAGGGACCACCACATAATAAAAAATAAGAGCATGATGGCAATGGTGTGGAAAATAAAATAAAACAACAATATAAAAGATGCTATTTCAGTACTTCAGCTCTCTAACACACATCAACGCCTGTAAAATGGTGAAACATCAAAGCGGAGAGGGTCTCGCTGTTCTTCCCTCAATGAGGGAGGGACAGTATTTATGACAACAAAAATCGCTGGACAAACAAATCATGTTTAGGGAGAACAAATGAACCCTACTGGTCTCCTGTTAGCAGGCCAGATAATTACAGCCTGAACTTCACAGCATGCTTGGGTTTCACAGTCCACTTATTACTGTATTCTGGGATTACTGAGTGAGAGAGGGGTGTTAAGGCGGACATATCAAGAAGAGATGGCTCCCAGCTGCTGGCTCTTCAAATTTAAAGGAAAACAGTCACACGCCAGCAAATGCAAGCTCACATACGGTTCTGTCACACAAACTATTGCAAGGGGTTTGACATGTTAACATTACCGGCTCCATGAAGCTGGCGGCAGATTTGTCATAAGTAGATCATGTCTGGGTTTCACTCATGATGCTGGAGAATGGTTCACAGGTGGAAAATGGAAGAGAATACTCTTAGTTTCTTCTTAAATACTTAATAGGATTCAGTTGAATTAAAGCTCCTGAAAATGTAATTGCACCTTTAAATCTTTTATGTTTTTGGGGAAAATGTTAAATGGGTTTTATTTTAATTCCACCACTTTTATGCTGTTCTCTTTACAGGAATCTGATCACAAGTATAGATTTAACAAGATTTCTTATCAACTGAGTCATTTTGTGACCAATTAATTTTCTGATCCCCACAAATCTGTGTTTTATGGAAATGCTGTGAAACATGTTAAAACTAAGTTGTTTGTCATACGCTTTGATGGGAATTAAAGCAATCTGAAAAAAGTGCAATCACTGCACATCACCTTGAGTAAACAATCCCAGCAATGAAACATGGCGGCGGCAGCAGCATAATGTGGGGATGTACTTAAGAATTTAGAGTTAAAGAGAATGGGAAGTCAATCAGAGCTGCAAGATACCAGAAAAATATGCAATGTGTGATGATGATGTTAAATCTGTGGAAGAAAATGTGACCCGTGATAAATAAAACAAACCTAATTAAACAGTGTTTCTTTGTGTTTAGGTATCCATCCATTTGTAAACGTTAAAACCAACCATTTCCATCCAAGCATAATCTGAATGAGAAACTGACATTTGGCTCTAACTGCTGTTTGGCCAAAGAAACAGGTTAATAGTAGTTTTTTTTAAGATAAGGAGATTAAAAGGATGTCCTAAAAGTTATCCTGCTGAATTAAACAAAGGTATCATCAAACAAACTATTATACAGAATCTCTAATCTTATTTGTATAATCAGCTACTACTGATTTTATTCAAAGCAATTTTGATATTGCTTATAGTGATAACAGTCCTAAGTTGGATGGTTGAATGGTTGAGATCAAAGTATTTGTAGTGGAATGGTCCAGTCAAAGTCCAGATTTTCAATCTAACTGGAACGTTGTGGCCAGCCCTCAATCATTTGCAGGTGTTCTGTTGATCTAAGCATCTAGATCACGGGAATCACAAAACGGACTTCAACTTTTCTGAAAATGTTTTCGACATCTATCCAGGAGAAAAAACAAAACTGCATCAAGCACAGCGGAGAAAACAAAGACACACAAAAACCTTTTCATCAATTTGCAAGAAGTTTTTACAAAACTACGGAGAATTTTCTCAAAACAACAACAGCGAATGTCAATCCAAAATCATTCGGACAAAAACTGGTTCATTGCACAGAACGAACAGCCAAACCAAAGTGTATCAGCATGCCTAATGAGGTACAGTGCAGTGAGGACTCCTCACACTACATCAGAGAAATCAAACTACTACAGGAATGCATGATGCAGCACAGAAGCACCAGCAGCTCTGGACAAGATTCAGCGGTACATGTGAAAATCCTCAAGGACAAACCTTTGACGACCAGGATGTTCAGATCTAGGATGAAGAAGACAGATGGTTTGAAAGACAAGTCAAGGAAAACCTTCTTGTCAAAACAGAAAAGCCGATTCTGAACATTGGATGGAGGATTGCAGTTTCAACTCACAACCCTATCTTAAAACTCATAAAAAGAGATTAAATAAACAGTCTTACTAGGATTCAGATGTTCAAAGTTGACTGTTTTAAGAATCAAATGACACGAAAAGACAATGGGTGGGTGTTTGATTTACATAAGCCTCTAAGGATGGACCAAACGGCAGCAATACTAAGCTGCTCCAGTGTGAATCGTAAGACAAAAGACTCCTGGCAAATATAGAAACTTTTTCAAACTGAACAAAAGTCTGGTTGCCTCTTTTTAAGCCTATTTTAATTGTTCCTGAACTAACAGGTAAATGTAAAGCCAACAAGGACATGATTTGTTTAAGTCATGCCGTTGACTTTAAATTAAAGCAGGGACCACTGACTTTATCAGAAGACAAACTTTACCAAGTGGTCATCAGGGAACTGAAGGTAACACAGTATTATAGTGTTTAAAAACAAAAAAAAAAAAGCTAAAATAGGTTGAAAAGAACAAAAAAGGTGGTAACTGAGGTTTGAAAAAGATTGGGAAGATAACCACAGAAACTAATAACGACAGCAGAAATTACACGACTGTGTGTGATGACATGTCTGCCTGCTTGTCTTTGATCTGTGTTTTATTAGAGGCCTCAGGAAGATGCCGCTGAGTTGGAAAACAAGTCACGGAGCCAAAACTCTCTGCAGGAAGGTTTGGAAGTGTGTCTGTCTGCTTTAACAATTCCTCTCTCTCCACTGTGAACATGTTTGAAAGAGACAGAATCTGAGCAACAAACAGACAACATCCCCTGATACCAAGTGTTTGCTTATACAGGGGCACTGGATTCTTTACGCTCAGAGCTCATACAGACACACAAAACAGCGACAAACACACACTGCAGCACCAAGGCCGACTCTCTTTAAGTGTGGCTAATCAAATCAAGGAGCACATTCCAAACTCTGCAGTTTGACCTTTTTTGCACAAACCCTTGACCTGCATGACAACGTAACAATATATCCTGAGAGAATAGAGGACGAATAACATACACACTTCCCCAGTGATTTAAAAAACAAGCTCTAATGGGAGATTAATTGCTCTAAACAAAACAAATAAGCTTGGTCAAAGAAAAAATAATACTAAAGGACTGCATATTTATAAACTATTTTTTTGCTATACATGGATATAGGTGGATGCTAGCCAAAGATGATGGGGGAATGGAAGAATTAAGGAGCAAACAGACTGATTAAAGGCAAATACAGATAATCGGAAGAGAAATGAAATGGGAAGTTAAGAGGGTGATGGAGAGACTATAAACAAAAGTAAAAAGAAATACTAAAAAATACCCAGTTGGGTCAAAATCCATATAGACAGACCCATTGATATTTCCTAAAACGTTGGCAATTATTCCTGCAGAAACAAAAATACACAAACTTTGCCCTGCCACTGCTGCCAACTTAGCAACTATATTTTCTTGTAAGTATGTTTCTAGCAACAAATCTTTAGTGACTACACCACTCTTCCTGTAGTTACTGTCCTGAATGAGCTGCTCTGAGCCCCTCCCACTTCCCATGCTCTGCGGTCTCCTTACTGCAGCAAGCACCGCTGGCAGTGAAAGCAGAGAGGAGATTTTAAATTAATGACCAAGCTGCCACTGACCCAAACCCTGGATTTGATATTCTAATGAAACTGATTTATATAGTATGGGTTCAGACAAAAACAATGAGCTGCTTCTCAAAGTTTTAAACTCTGCTAAAATATCCTAAAAAAAAAAAAAAAAAAAAAAAAACTGACAAAAAAAAG